>SJYQ01001575.1:57851-68571 GCA_006410935.1 Redunca redunca | reverse complement strand
GTTTATAACATTTTATATTCACCAGGGAAGCCCATTTAATTATATAGTTCATATTATCATATATTAAATTATATATATAAAGTATATATATTTATATACATTATATATTAAATTACATAGTTTATTAATATTTTATTTGAAGTATAGTTGATTTGGGCTTCCCTGGTGGATCAGATGGTAAAGAATCCACCTGCAATGCAGTAGACCTAGGTTTGATTCCTGGATTGGGAAGATCCCCTGGAGGAGGACATGGCAACCCACCCCAGTATGCTTGCCTGAGGAATCCCCATGGACAGAGTAGCCTAACAGACTACATAGAGTGATTTAACATAGATATGTTTCATCATGATTCAGTATTTTTATAGTTTATATTCCACTATAGATCAAATTCCCAACATCCGCTAGACCATCGAAAAAGCAAGAGAGTTACAGAAAAACATGTATTTCTGCTTTATTGACTATGCCAAAGCCTTTGACTGTGTGGATCACAATAAACTGGAAAATTTTTCAAGAGATGGGAATACCAGACCACCTGCCCTGCCTCTTGAGAAACCTATATGCAGGTCAGGAAGCAACAGTTAGGACTGGACGTGGAACAACAGACTGGTTCCAAACAGGAAAAGGAGTACGTCAAGGCTGCATATTGTCACCCTGCTTATTTGACTTATATTCAGAGTTGACTCACTGGAAAAGACCCTGATGCTTGGAGGGATTGGGGGCAGGAGGAGGAGGGGACGACAGAGGATGAGATGGCTAGATGGCATCACCGACTGGATAGACGTGAGTTTGAGTGAAGTCCAGGACTTGGTGATGGATAGGGAGGCCTGGTGTGTTGCAGTTCATGGGGTCGCAAAGAGTTGGACATGATTGAGCAGCTGAAATGAACTGAATAGGTTATTACAAGATAATGGGTTTAATTCCTTGGTCTATACAGAATATCCTTATTGTTTGTCTAATTTTTAAAAGTAGTTTGTATATGTTAACAACCCTAATTTGTACCTCTGCTTCCCTCTCTTCTTTGGTAACCACAAGTTTGCTTTCCATGTCTGTGACTCTTTCTGTTTTACAAATATATTCATTTGTATTATTTTTTTTTGATTCAACATATGAGTGCTACCATGCTGTATTTATATTTCTCTTTCTGACTTACATAATTTCCTATGACATGCTCTAGGTCCACCCCTGTTGTAACAAATAGCAATACTGCATCATTTTTTATGGCTGAGTAATATTCCATCATGTGTATATGTATCACATCTTCTTTATCTATTCATCTATTGATGAATATATAGGTTGCTTCCATGACTTGGCTATTGCAAATAGTGCTGTTATGAAAATTAGAGTACATACATCTTTTTGAATTACAGTTTTTGTCTTTTCTATATATATGCCCAGGAGTAGAATTGCTGAGTGATATGGTAGCTCTGTTTTTAGTTTTTTTAAAGGAAACTCCATATTGTTTCCATGTAAGTGGTTTGCACTAATTTACATCCCCACCAACAGTATCAGAGGGTTCTCTTTTCTCCACACCAACTCCAGCATTTATTATTTGTAAATATTTTGATGATAGCCATTTTTCCAATGTGAGGTGATATCTTGTGATTTTAATTTGTCTGTCTAATAATTTACAATGTTAAGCATCATTTTACATGCCAATTATCCATCTTTATGTCTTCCTTGGAGAAATAAATGTCTCTTAAGGTCTTTTGTCAATTTTTTGATTAGTTTTTTTTTTTTTTAATTGAGTTGTATGGTCTGTGTGTATATTTTGAAAATTGAACACTTGTTGTTAACATTTGTGGATATTTTCTCCCATTCCAAAGGTTATGCTTTCATTTGGTTGATGGTTTCCTTTTCTGCGTGAAACTTTTAAATTTAATTATGTCCTGATTATTTATTTTTGCTTTTTCTCCTTTGGCCTAGGAACTGATCCAATAAAATGTTGCTAAGATTTATGCTGGAGTATTCCACATATGTTCACATCTTTTACGTCTTACATTTAGATATTCAAACAATCTTGAGTTTATTTTTTTATATAGCAGGAATGAAAGTTCTAATCTCCTTATTTTACATGTGACTGTGTAGTTTACCCAGCACCACTTGTTGAAGAGACTGTGTTTTCCCCACTGTATATTCTTAAGGTCTTCGTCATAGATTACTTGACAGTGCATCTGTGGGTTTATTTCTGCACTGTTTCTCCCCCGCCATTGATCTATATGTCTCTGTTTGTACCATTACCAGCTATTTTGATTACTGCAGGTTTCTAGAATAGTCTGAAATTATGAACGGTTTTTTAACTCCCCCACATTCCCCTCACCCCAGAATTTCATGGGCAATTTGGGATTTTTGTGGTTTCATATAAATTTTAGGACTATTTTTTTTTCCTAGTTCTGTGAAAAATTTCATGGTTATTTTGTTAGGGATTGCTTCAGGTAATATGGCCATATTAACAATGTTAATTATTCAATCCAATAGCATAATTTTTCACTTCTTTGAATCATCTTCCATTTTTATCAATGCTTTATAGTTTCCAGAGTATAAATTTTTCAGCACTTTGGTTAAATTTATCCCTAGCATTGTTTTGTTTTGTTTTTGATACAGTTTTAAATATATATTTTTAACTTTATGATAATTTATTGTTAGTGTATAGATATGCAACATATTTCTTTCTATTTATTTTGTATCGTGCAAACTTGCTAAATTAATTTGTGGAGACTTCATGGTTCTCTGTACAGATTATCATGGCATCTGCAACGCATGATAATTTTAAATCTTTCTTTCCAATTTGGATTTTTTTTTCCTGTCTGTTTCTGTGGCTAGTACTTCTGGCACTATGTTAAATAGAAATGCTGAAAGTGGGTATCTTTGTCTTGTTCCTGAATTTAGCAAGAGAGCTTTCAGCCTTTCGTCACTAAGTATTAGATTAGCTGTGGGTTTGTCATAAGTAGCCTGTATTATGCTAAGATATGTTCCCTCTTTACCCACTTTGATGAGAGTTTTTATCATGAATGAATATTGAATTTTGCCAAATGCTTTTTTTACATCTGTTGAAATGGTTATGTGTTTTTGTCTTTCCTTTGTTAATGTGGTATATCACCTTGATTGATTTGTATAAGTTGAAACATACTTGTCACCTGGAATAAGTTTGATTTCATCATGGTGTGTGATCTTTTGTATGTATTGTTGGATTTGGTTTGCTAATATTCTGAGATTTTTGCATCTGTATTTACCAAAGAATTGGCTTGTAAGTTGTTGTTCTTTTTCTTTTTTTTTTGTAGTGTCTGGTGATTATCTTTTATTTCCTTTTCTTTCCTACCTGCTGTGGCTATGACTTCTAATACTCTTTAAATAAGTGATAAGGGTGTGATGCCTTGTCTTGTTGCTGATCTTACCCAAAAAAAAAAAAAAAAGAAATTTCACTTTTCACTATTGAGTATAATGCAAACTTTGTTCTTGTCATATATAACTTTATTGTATGGCTGTATATTCCATCTTTTCCACTTTTCTTTTGCTTTTGTGAATTTTTTTATCATGAATGCATGTTAAATTTTGTCAAATACTTTTTCTACATGATCATATGTTTTATAGTCTTCATTATGTTGTGTTACACTGATTCATGGGTATTAAACCATCCTTCATGTCTAGAATAAATTCTACTTTATCATGGTATATTATCCATTAAATGTATTATTGAATTTGATTTGCTAATATTTCAGAATTTTGTATCTATGCTCATCATGGATAATGATTTTTTAATAGTGTAATATATTTTAATCTATTGAGCATTAAAACCCTGATCTAAATGTGTGTGTTTGAGTGTGTGTGCATTTACACATAGCATAAATAAAAATTTATCTACAGTTATCATTTATAGTAGAAATTTGCATATAAAGCTATTTATTTTAAATTAACTTTATGACAGAATTTTCGATAATGTTCACAACACTAAAAATAAATATAGATTACATCAGAAAAGAAACACAGATCAATATAACTATTTAGCCTAACCTCAATAGAAAACAAACAAACATAAAAATTCACCTTCTAAAATTTTGATAAAACCATCTATTTCTTCCATTCTTAAAAGGATCACAAGTAATTATAAAATAATGAAGGAGTATAGGGATCATATGGAGGAATTTTTTTGAGGACCTAAAATTTAGCTTGGCATTATTCAAGGTTAAATTGGACTTGAGAAAATAAACAACTAAGAAGGAGTGCTAGTTGTGTGTCCCTCTCTGTATACAGAGGTAAGAGAAATGACAGTAGAGACATATTAGTCAAGACTTCAAAAAAATTTGTATAGTTAAGCATAGTTCTATCTAGTAAGAAAATTAATTTAGATGAAGTTTGGAATTCCTATATGCAGGCAAATCCTTCTTGGAAGATAAATGCTAGTAAGATAAAGCATTTAAAAACTGGAAAAACTTAAAGAATTCTGAATCACAAAGAGGATAAGGAGGTCTGACCCATGTTTTTTAATGAATGCCTCATTATCTGTTAAGAGACAAATCAGAGATCAAGATTCTGTTTTCATCCCTCAAGACTTGAAAATTAAAGATTACCTGTATTTGAATTCCAGTTCTCATGTCTGCTAAGTTTTGAATTTCATTGTTTGATAAGTTAAAATATTGATAGAAATTACAGCATCTCATATCATGTTTCAGTTCAGTTCAGTCACTCAGTCGTGTCCGACTCTTTGCGACCCCATGAATTGCAACACGCCAGGCCTCCCTGTCCATCACCAACTCCCAGAGTTCACTCAGACTCATGCCCATCAAGTCAGTGATGCCATCCAGCCATCTCATCCTCGGTCGTCCCCTTCTCCTCCTGCCCCCAGTCCCTCCTAGCATCAGAGTCTTTTCCAATGAGTCAACTCTTCACATGAGGTGGCCAAAGTACTGGAGTTTCAGCTTTAGCATCATTCCTTCCAAAGAAATCCCAGGGCTGATCTCCTTTAGAATGGACTGATTGGATCTCCTTGCAGTCCAAGGGACCCTCAAGAGTCTTCTCCAACACCACAGTTCAAAAGCATCAATTCTTCGGCACTCAGCCTTCTTCACAGTCCAACTCTCACATCCATACATGACTACTGGAAAAACCAGAGCCTTGACTAGATGGACCTTAGTCAGCAAAGTAATGTCTCCGCTTCTGAATATGCTATCTAGGTTGGTCATAACTTTTCTTCCAAGGAGTGAGCATCTTTTAATTTCATGGCCGCAGTCACCATCTGCAGTGATTTTGGACCCCCAAAAAATAAAGTCTGACACTGTTTCCACTGTTTCCCCATCTATTTCCCATGAAGTGATGGGACCAGATGACATGATCTTCGTTTTCTGAATGTTGAGCTTTAAGCCAACTTTTTCACTCTCCTCTTTCACTTTCATCAACAGGCTTTTTAGTTCCTCTTCACTTTCTGCCATAAGGATATCGTGTTTAGGGAAGGTTAAATTATATAACATGAAAGTTCCCAGCATAAATTATTTAATCATTAAAAAGATGTGTCTAGTTTTATGTGAGAGAACAAGACTCCTTGATATAAAATTGGTGTCCAGATTTGTGTGAGGGAAAGCTATGCTGAGATGGTTTTTTTTTTTTAAGTAATAAGTAATTTGTTGTCCTCTGTGCTGAATATTTTGAAAAATGTTTGGTAGAGTGGAAGGATACTCTATAAATCTAAAATTTGTTTACTTTTTGACCTAATCATTTATTTCAAATTAGTATAATATTAAAAACACATGTTATCCAATTATGTGGTTTTCAGGCTTGGTAAATATGTTTTGATATTGGTAATAAGCAGTCTTATATGGTCTGAGCATATTAAAAGAGTAAAATCACTGAATCCATTATGTTTTTCTCCCTGGGAGTGAAAAAATATATATAGAGAAAAGATACTTTCACAGATACATACCCAGGATGATTTATTGGGGCTGAAGAATCAAGATACACATTTGACTTTACAGAGAACTTACATTTTTAGTTAGAAATAACTTGCTTGCAATAATACTCAAACAGTTAATGTGTAGAAGAGAAATCAGAGGTGTGTCTGAGTTGCTTTATAACAAATCCAGAAGTCTGTTTAAATGTAAATGATATCACCAAGACTAATTCATCTCCAGTTTTTTCAACTAACTTTGCTTTATTCTCAGTTCCCAGCATCCCTAAATTCATGTCTTCTCAGGTTCAAGTCCTTTGCACTGGTTTGTATCTGCATTTAACTGACTGATGAATGAAGTACCCATCCCTGAGCTAATCACTATAACTAGAGGAATGTACTATCTTAATTGGTTTAGGCATAGGTCACATTTTCCATCCTGGACTACTTTGTTGCAAGAAGTGTCAATATCTATTATAAATGATGCATAATTCCACTTTTGAGTCATTGGTTTTTAAAAAGATACATCCATAATTAACATCTGGTATTTAGGTAAAGATTGTTACTGTCATTGTCCAGTTGCTCAGCCATATCTGACTCTTTGCAGCCCATGGACTGCTGCACGCCAGACTTCCCTGTCCTTCTCTGTCTCCTGGAGTTTGCCTGGACTCATGTCCATTGAGTCAATGATGCCATCCAACCATCTTGTCTTCTTTCGTTCCCTTCTCCTCCTGCTCTGAATCTTTCCCAGCCTCAGGGTCTTTTCAAATAAGTCAGCTCTTCACGTTAGGTAGCCAAAGTATTGGAGCTTCAACATCAGTCCTTCCAATGAATATCCATGGTTGATTTTCTTTAGGATTGACTGGTTTGATCTCCTTGAAGTCCAAGGGACTCTCAAGAGTCTTCTCCAACACCACATTTCAAAAGCATCAATTCTTTGTTGCTCAGCCTTCTTTAATTTTTAAATTAATTAATTTATTTTAACTGGCAAATAATTCATTTACAATATTGCGATGGTTTTTGCCATACATCAACACGAATCGGCCACAGGCATACATGTGTCCACTGGATACTGAACTCCCCTCCCAATCCGTACCCACTCTAATCCTCTGGATTGTCCCAGAGCAATATCTTCATGTGCCCTGCTTCATGCATCAGGCTTGCACTGATCATCTGTTTTAATATGATAATGTACATGTTTCAATGTTATTCTCTCAAATCGTCCCACCCTCACCTTCTCCCACTGAATCCAAAAGTCTGTTCTTTACATCAGTGTCTACTTCGCTGCCCTTCATGTAGCCTTCTTTATGGTCCAACTCTCAATTTTGTACATGACTGCTGGAAAAACCATAGCTTTAAGTATGCGGACGATTCTTGGCAAAGTGATGTCTTTTAATTTCATGGCTGCAGTCACCGTCCACAGTGATTTTGGAGGACAAGGAAATAAAGTCTGTCACTGTTTCTATTACTTCCCCATCTATTTGCCACGAAGTGATGGGACCGGCTATTAGTTTCTTAAATGTTGAGTTTTAAGCCAGCTGTTTCAATCTCCTCTTTCATAGAGGCTTTTTAGTTTGTTTTCACTTTCTGCCATTAAAGTAGTGTCATCTACATAATCTGAAGTTACTGGCATTTTCCCCAGCAATCTTAATTCCAGTTTAAGCCTCATCCAGACTGACATTTCACATTTTGTCCTCTGCCTATAAGTTAAATAAATAGGGTGACAACATACAGCCTAGATGTATTCCTTTCCCAGTTTGGAACCAGTCCAGTGTTCCATGTTTGGTTCTAACTGTTGCTTCTTGACCTGCATACAGCTTTCTCAGGAGGCAGGTAAGATGGTCTGGTAGACCCATCTCTTGAAGAATTTTCCATAGTTTGTTGTGATCCATACAGTCAAAGGCTTTAGCATAGTCAATGAAGCAGAAGTAGCTGTTTTCTGGATCTCTGTTGCCTTCTGCATGATTCAGTGAATGCTGGCGATTTGATCTCTGACTCCTCTGCATTTTCTAAATCCAGCTTGTAGATCTGGAAGTTGTTTGTGCACATATTGTTGAAGCCTAGCTTGAAGGATTTTGAGCAATACCTTACTAGCATGCGCAAAGAGCACAGTTGTGTGGTAGTTTGAACATTTGTTATTGTGGTGTCTTATCTTTTTGCAGAATACGGGCTCAAGGACACTCAGACCTTAATAATTGTGGAATGTGAGATCAGTAGTTGTGACACATGGACTTAGTTGCCCAGGGCATGAGAAATCTTCCTGGACCAGAGATCAAACCGACGCACCCTGCATTGGCAGGCAGATTTCAACCACTGGGGGGAAGTCCTGTAAATTAAGTTTCTTGAGTTAAAATTCCTAACCTTTTACATTGTTATTATTTTGTATATGTATTATATTTCAAATACCAAATATTTAAAAGGATGACAAAGTTTTAATGACAGATACTTTTTATTTCCTACCTGTGAGAGAATGCTAGACTTAAATGTCCCTAGAGATTTCTCACACCTTTATTTTCAGATTGTTTTGAATTCTTTCCAGAAATGTTATCCTGTTAATTTTTGTTTTGGTGATTTGTATGATTTTTTGGTTTTGTTTTATTATTGTCATCACCATTTCTCCTCTTTATATTTAACTAAATGAACTAGCACAAACTAAGGGACTACTGCTACTGCTGCTGCTGCTGAGTCATGTCAGTCGTGTCCGACTCTGTGCGACCCCAGAGACGGCAGCCCACCAGGCTCCTCTGTCCCTGGGATTCTCCAGGCAAGAACACTGGAGTGGGTTGCCATTTCCTTCTCCAGTGCATGAAAATGAAAAGTGAAAGGGAAGTTGCTCAGTCGTGTCCGACTCCTAGCGACCCCATGGACTGTAGCCCACCAGGCTCCTCCATCCATGGGATTCTCCAGGCAAGAGTACTGGAGTGGGGTGTCATTGCCTTCTCCCTAAGGGACTAATCTCCCCAAATATATCAAACTTCAAAGCAAGTGAGAATTTTAATAATTATTTGCCTAGGAGTGATTGTTCTCCTAGGCTACTGATTCATGACTTCTTCAGAGGACTAATGATTAAACCACTGAATATTGTGGGATGTCTATGAAAGTGCCACAGGCTACTTACATGTCTGCAAAGTGTGAAATAATGTTAAAACAATCAAACATCTTTTGAAATGCATGTATGTGATGGATAACCTGGAAGACACTCCTGGAGCAACAGCATTGTTCAAGAAGTGAGCTGTTATAGACCCAAACTGATCACTTGTTTTCTGGTAGTAGCAAGTCATTTAATTTCTGTAGGTCTCAGCTTTCCTATTTGGAAGTGGGGATAATAAATTATGCCTCATAGAGATGTTATATACACTTGCAAATGCATTGAGACACTCTGTATACTATCCTGCTGCTGCTGCTAGTCACTTCAGTCATGTCCGACTCTGTGCGACCCCATAGACGGAAGCCCACCAGGCTCCCCCGTCCCTGGGATTCTCCAGGGAAGAACACTCGAGTGGGTTGCCATTTCCTTCTCCACTGTATACTATAGAACAGAATTATATTTCAACCAGTTGGGCCTTCTGGTTTCCCACACTGGGCTTCACTGAATGACTTTGTTGCACCTTGACGTCAGTGTGGCTTTGAGTGTAGCCTTCAAGTTTGCAATAACATAAATTTGATTCTGTTATTATAACCCTAACTTGTCAAGAGAACAACATACAAAACCAAAGGCCAGTTCATGATTTATATAAAATGCATATTTTCATTGTGCACAATACTAATAAATACCGGCATACTTTGATAAATGTTAAGAGTCCCTGGTAAGTTAAATAAGTGATAATAAAGTTACCCTAGTTAGTGTGGAATAATAGGTAAGGCAGATGGAAAATTTTGAGGGATAATTCTCCCATGCTGTATAAAAACCTCCTTCTCCACAACATCTTATCTCCCTTTTAACAATGATTCCCAGATACTTCTGCCACTCGAAGGATAATACATTGAAATATTTTTACTCTGACTCTATTTTTATTAAGGGTTCTTTCCAGTAGAATGATCATACTTTAGGCATCATATAATATTATTGATTAGTTTCAACTTATTTATAATTCCATTTCATACAATAAGTGCTTCTAAAGAGATGCTGTTCTATATTCAGACCTGACCCCAGCTCAAAATGTAACCTTAATTGATTAAAAGTCAAGGGAAAAATGTTAAAATTTGTATGAATTTGCTCAAATGACCTGAAGATTCTCTGTCTTTGGTCATCTATTCAGACAGATTTGAAAGCTGTATTGCCTGTTAGAATTACCTGAAAGCAAATGTTAAAATCTTGGTCCAACCATCTAAACATTCTAATTAAATCATATGAAATAAATATTATTATTACTATTTTCATTTTACTCAGGTAGCTCATAAGATGCTAAAAGTTGATTAATTGTGGGATTTTTAAAAAATAAGTTTTAGAATTTTATTTTTGGGGAAATATCAAAAAATAATATTCATTCTACTCTGAGATAATCTACGTATAATCATTGCTAGGATGAGAAAGTATGGATTGCATTTCAGTGACCTGTGATTCTTCAACTGTTTAAATTGACTGAATTTGTAACTAAATGGACATTTTACTCTGGCCACAGAAGGGACTACCTAAATTACAGAGCTATGTAAAAATGAGTATGATCATTAAATTTCAAGAACCAGTACTTAGAGAGGGCAACACATTAAAATAAATAGTATTACCATCTTTTCTATTAAATGGTTTCTAGATATTCTGTAATTAGGACAATCAGTCATTTCTTAATATGTATACTTTAAGATAACTTTTTGAAGTACTATAATGTTATTTATTTATTTTTTGAA
>SJYQ01001575.1:33440-47794 GCA_006410935.1 Redunca redunca | reverse complement strand
TAAAATAAAGTAAAAATAAAAATTTAAATAATAATAATAAAATTAAGTAATAAATAAATGAATATATTAAAAAGAAAAAATGAAAATGTGCCATAGATACAAGTTCAGGTCATTGAATAGAGTCAGTTTCAGAGGACATGGAGAACTAGTAGGCTGTAAATTCCTTGTTTACAGAATTTTGGCTTAATCTTTATTGCCCCCCTCCAAGGCATTTATGTAGTATCTTGATCAGTATTGCAAACACATTAAATTCAAATAAGGGTTCATTCAAAAGTTACTTAGACTATATTTTTCTCGTGTGTTCTCTTTTCTCACCTGTCATTTGAAGTTTTGATATAGGGAAACAAAGTTTTGTACTGCTGTGTGGAAGAAAAAAATGGCTATTTCTACATTTTTAATTGGAGAAGGAAATGGCAACCCACTTCAGTGTTCTTGCTTATGATTGATGTTACCTTCTTTCTTCTAGTCTTGATATCTAAGTAGAATGTGTTTTTCCCCCTAATTTCTATAAAATACATAAACACAGTTGAAAACAAAAATTATAGCATTGCTCTGTTAGATTTATAATATATATAGCTATAATACACCTGACAACTATAACATTAAGTGCTGGGAGGAAAGGAGAGTAAATTGTGAGATCTCTGCATTGCATGTGAACTAATAAAATATTAACTCAGTGGAATCTGAGAAGTACATATTGTATTCCTAGAGCCATCTCTCTCTAACACACACATATACACACAATCAAAAAGGGTATAGTTTGAAAAATATGAAAATTAATTTATTTAAAATTCACACAGTCCAAAATAGGTTTTGAGGAGCGCGGGAAGAAAACATTGAGGAGACAAATGTAATCTTGTTATTATCTTCTTATTATCAGAGATTCTCTGATTGTGCTGGGTCCTGTCCTTTCTCCGTTTTGGATCTTTTGCACATCCTGTTCTTTGTAAAGCACTGTTTCTCCTCACTCTGCCTGGTAAATTTCTATCTAGCAAATAGGTCTCAACTTGGATGGAAATATTCCAAAATACCGCTAATAATTTTTCCCATTGAACCCGGTATTCCCCCTATCATAACACAAACTATTTGGTATTGTAATTACTTATTTACTTGTCTTTATCCCTCGAGCCTGTAAATGCCATAGTGTGGACACCTTATGGATAAAGTGGAATAAATGAATAATGAATGGTTAAAGAAGCTAGGCACCATGCTAGGCATCTGGATAATGAGATGAAAGGCAGAATCTCTGCTCTCAATGAATTCACAGACTAGTTGAGGAGACAGATAAATTAAGCTAATGATAATACTAATATATTGAATACATACAATTGTAACGGCTCCTTTGAATTTTACTTGGAACCATTTATATCTTCTAAATGTATACACCCACCAGATATTTCTACTAAATAACATAACTTAGGATTTTTTTTCTTCCAATGTTTTATGTATGCCTTTGAATATTTCTAGAATTTATGGATACTTCAACAGTCACAAATAACATTAAAAACACTTTCCCAGCCTATGCTGGACCATGGTATTCTCTCCTTTCCCTAAACTTCAATTGCACTTCTAGTACTACAATTCACTGGTTAACCATGTATAAAGAGTTGGTTAATTATTTATATATAATTGTATCCACTTCTAGATTTAGAACTCTTGAAAGATGGAGAAATTACATACCTCTGAATATATGAAAACTCTTCAAAGACCCATCAAGGAGTAGAAAAATATCTCGCTTATAGAAGTTTAATCATAATTGATTTTTAAAAAATTATAAGCTGTGCTATCAGCCCTTTCTATTTTCATCCTGTTGAATTGCTTGGATTCATCATCTATGCTCCAGTTTTGATTTGTAAAATACAGAGCTCATTTATTCTGAACAGTTGAAGACTAGTGTTTTATTTATATTATTTGCTAACTTTATATATCCCAAGAATTGTGGCTAACGTTAATTGTGGCTAACATATTCTGCCATTTAACCCTTCCATTAACCCCATGAGACTGGTACATCTAGTAACTTCATTCTGCCTCTGAAAAAGTAGGTTCCAATCTGTTGGTCATCAAAAGCGGTGCTTTATAAAAAATGTTTATTGTGTGTTGAGTTTTGCTGCTTTGTCTAGCTGTGGTGGAAGTGGGGCTCTCCTCTAATTGTGTCATGCAGGCTTCCACTGCAGTGGCTTCTCTTACTGCAGAGCGCAGGCTCTGCGATGCCCGGGCTTCACAGCTGCAGCCCCCGGGCTCGGTAGCTGAGGCTTGTGGGCTCTAAAGCAAAGGCTCAGTAGTTGTGGCACACAGGCTTAGTTGCCCCGAGGCATGTGAAATCTTCCCAAACCAGAGATCAAACCTGTGCCCTCCGCATTGGCAAACAGATTCCTAACCACTAGACCACCAGGGAAGCCCTCCAGACTGTGCTTTTAAACTACTCTACTATACTACCTTGTTAACCTCTGTTTATATGCTTCCCAATTTAGTATTTATTGATTATTGTGTAACCATGAAGAGTATAAATATGCTCAGAGTTCTGTAATGTAAATTTACTGCTTGGGTTTGGGATACCTGGTATTTTTTTAAGTATTCCAACTTTTTCCTGCCACCCTTTGTGAAAACTGCCCAAGACACTATGATTTTATCAAATTTTAAAACATAAGTAAAAATATCATTGATACATTTTAATCCTATATTAAGTATATGTGGTCATGCATATGCCTTCTTGATATAGCTGTGTTGTTTAGAATTAGTAACTAACATATTTCCATTGAGCTAAATTTGTAATTTTATCCATGTTTCCACTGTAACTCTTAACCAGAATCCTCAGATTCTTTCCTGCAAATTCTACATTCTATAATCTAGACAGAATTATGGGCCCGGTTGAGATCACTAAGATCATTACATTTTTGTCATATTCTTTCTCATATAGTAGGTAAAACTAATAAAAAATGTACTAACGTAAGATAAAAGCCAGCTGCTTATTTCAACACAGCAATTGAATGCTATCCATCAAGGTACTCCTCGCTGTCAGAAAAGAAAACTAGAAGTTTCTGTATGGAAGAAAATAAGGCTTAAGATAAATTAAAAAGCTTAATCTATAAAAGAAATATACTTCTGAAATTTGGGAAATGAACTAGGAAAAAAAAAACCCTAAGAACATTGTTTGATAAGTCCTGTCTAGACACTGATATCTTGAATGTGAATAGTGAATATTGAATAATAAAACTGAAATGAATAACATTATGATAAGATCAGGTAAATTCATGAAAATATAAATCAGCAAGAGAGAACAAAATTGCTGTGGCATTGTTATTTTAAGGGCTGAATAAAAATATGGGCTGGATCATTTTTTGGCAAAGTCTCCACTCAGCTGACCACTTATTATAATGCCTACAATGAAAACCACTGTTCTGTTTTAGTCTAGTTTTATTATGGATTTTAGACACTACCTACATTACTTTGCATTCTTAATGAAATCTACATTTTTACTGTTACAAGTATAACATGCTTCTTATGAAAACTTAGAAACTTTAGAAATATATAAAAAGATAGTAAAGTTCACCAGGTAGTGGTTATTCTCAGAGTGATTCATGTTTAACATTTTTATTTCTGGTACTTAAACAAGATATTTAGAATTCTCCAGTCTAAAGAAAACAATAATGAAAAATAGCTTCTTTGTTTTTATGCTGATTTATTCTGGTAAGGTTTCTATTTACTTGTTTAGTTTTTGTTATAATCTGTTAATATTAAAGTATATTAACATATATATTATATATTAACAGATTATGATTGCAGAGATAAATATTAGGAACACAAAAAGTTCTATTCAAAACTATAAAGTGTGAGTGGATACTAATTTTTATCCCATTATAGGCTATCTTCTACATTTACATGAGATTAAATAACTGACTATATTAACTGGGAGGTTTACACTTATTTTATTTTTGGGGGCTCTAAAATCACTGCAGATGGGGACTGCAGCCATGAAATTAAAAGACACTTGCTCCTTGGATGAAAAGTTATCACCAACCTAGACAGCATATTAAAAAGCAGAGACATTACTTTGCCAATAAAGATCCATCTAGTCCAAGCTATGGTTTTTCCAGTAGTCATGTATGGATGTGAGAGTTGGACTATAAAGAAAGCTGAGGGCCAAAGAATTGATGCTTTTGAACTGTGGTGTTGGAGACTCTTAAGAGTCCCTTGGATGTAAGGAGATCCAATCAGTCCATCCTAAAGGAAATCAGTCCTGAATATTCATTGGAAGGATTGATGCTGAAGCTGAAACTCTGATACTTGGCCACCTGATACAAAGAACTGACTCATCTGAAAAGACCCTGATGCTGGGAAAGATTGAAGGTGGGCGGAGAAGGGGATGACAGAGGATGAGATGGTTGGATGGCATCACTAACTCAATGGACATGAGTTTGAGTAAAGTCCAGGAATTGGTGATGAACAGGGAGGCCTGGCGTGCTGCAGTCCATGGGATCACAAAGAGTCAAACATAACTGAGTGACTGAACTGAACTTACACTCATTATATCACAGCCTGGCCTACTGGAGCTACATGTCACTTTGGGGAAAGGCAACATAATTCAGGCCCCATGCATTTGGACAAGTGGCATGAGCTGTTAAAAGTGACATAGATTCCCAATGTCTCTTTTTTCTATAAATTCTAAAATTGACCACAGGCATGTTTTTTTCTTAATTTAAGAGGATGCATGCAAGCTTCCTTGGGATTTTGCTGCTACACTCTATAGAAGCAAATATCTGCTGGTATTGGAAGAGATAGAAACCAAGGTCTATAATCACGCCTCCATAGAGGAACAGTGAATTGTTAGGGGAAACTATCGTTTTCAATGGGTATAGTGTCTGGTTTGCCTTGAGACATTAGTTTCACCCTCACCAAAATTTTTACAAACAACTTATTCTATTATTTCTTCCTTCCCAAAATCAATGCTTTTCAAAGTGTGATATTTGAATTACCAACATGGGCTTCACCTGGGAGCTTGTTAGAAATGCAGAATCTCAGGAACTATCCCAGATTTCCTGAACCTACAATTTAATAAGTTCCCTGGGTGGTTTATTCTACATTAACTGAAGCCCTAATAACTCAGATCTCAGCTTGTATTGCCTCCTTAAGGAAATCTTTAGTGACATCCCTGATTGAATCCAATGCCTTTTTTAACCCTCTATAGCTCTAAGTTTGTCACATCCATGGTTCTTGCATTGCAATTTCATTGTTATCTGTCTATCACTTGACTAACTCTCCAGTAGACTACAGTCCAGGATGAAACTTGCTTTTGATCATCGTGGATACCTGGTATAGAATTGTGTTGGAAATGGAAGTTACACATAGCTGTAATAAATAAAACCATCTTTATGATTCAGGGGCTTATAATCAGGTTGAGATGTAAAGGTTTTCACATGAAAAGACATTTCAGGACTTGCAAGATTGAGACAAAGGGGTGAACCACATCCTGATTGAGAGCACTAATTTTCCAAGGCTCCAAAATAAGAAATGAGATATTTTAGAAGTGCATTTTTCATTCAGTGATTATTTACTAACATCTTCAATGTGTCAGATATTCTACTAAGACAATAAGAATATCAGACAGATCAAATATCTGCCTTTGCAATTCTTTCACTCAATTATTTCTAATTTGTAATATGTCTAAAAAACTACTTTTTATGACAAAAAGAGCAGAATTGAATTTTTAGAAATCAGTTAACTCAATTGCTGTCATAATAACTATATGTTGTTATTTTTCTAACATGACATGGACAAAGAGGATATGCTTTGAGACTTAGGGTTAGAGTATTTTTATAACATGTGTTATGGATTTCCAGTATTAATATATATTCCTCTGATTATGCCTTGATTCCTAAAATACATATGACAGAACATTATGAAGTTACATCCTTGATAAATTTATTTAATCTTTTTTTTAATTTTTGATTTGGTTTCTTAAACAAGCTGAGTTCAAGATACTTGTCATCTAAGAAATTATTTTAAACGCCTTGTCTATTTACAAGTGACCAATCTGATCACATGGACCACAGCCTTGTCTAGCTCAACAAAACCATGAGCTATGCAGTATAGGGCCATGCAAGATGGATGGGTCATGGTGGAGAGTTCTGACAAAATGTGGACCATTGGAGAAGGGATTGGCAAACCACTTCAGTATTCTTGCCTTGAGAACCCCATAAACAGCATGAAAAGACAAAAAGATAAGACACTGAAAGGTGAACTCCTCAGGTCTGTAGGAGCCCCTTATGCTACTGGAGATCAGTGGAGAAATAACTCCAGAAAGAAAGAAGAGACTGAACCAAACCAATATCAATACACAGTTGTGGATATGACTGGTGATGGAAGTAAAGTCCAATGCTGTAAAGAACAATATTACATATTGCATAGGAACCTGGAATGTTAGGTCCATGAATCAAGGCAAATTGGAAGTGGTCAAACAGGAGATGGCAAGTGTGAACATCTACATTTTATGAATCAGTGAACTAAAATGGACTGGAATGGGTGAATTTAATTCAGATCATCATTATATCTGCTACTATAGGCAAGAATCCCTTAGAAGAAATGGAGTAGCCAATATAGTCAACAAGAGTCGGAAATGCAGTACTTGGCTGCAGTCTCAAAAATGACATTATGAGCTGTTTGTTTCCAAGGCAAACCATTCAATATCATGATAATCCAAGTCTATGCTCCAACCAATAATGCTGCCAACAACGCAAGAGAAGACTGCACACATGGATATCATGAGATGGTCAATACTGAAATCAGATTGATTATATTCTTTGCAGCCAAAGATGGAGAAGCTCTATGCAGTCAGCAAAAACAAGATCGGGAGCTGACTGTGGCTCAGATCATGAACTCCTTATTGCCAATTTCAGACTTAAATTGAAGAAAGTAGGGAAAACCACTGCACCATTCAAGTATGACCTAAATCAAATCCCTTATGATTATACAGTAGAAGTGAGAAACAGATTCAAGGGATTAGATCTGATAGACAGAGTGCCTGAAGAACTATGGACAGAGGTTCATGACATTGCACAGGAGGCAGTGATCAAGAGCACCCCAAAGAAAAAGAAATGCAAAAAAGCAAAATGGTTGTCTTAGGAGGCCTTGAAAATAGCCATGAAAGAACAGAAGCAAAAGGCAAAGGAGAAAAGGAAAGATATACCCATTTAAATGCAGAGTTTCAAAGAATAGTAAGGAGAGATAAGAAAGTCTTCCTCAGTGATCAGTGCAAAGAAATAGAGGAAAACAATAGACTAAGAAAGACTGGAGATCTCTTCAAGAAAATTAGAGATACCAAGGGAACATTTCATGCAAAGATGGGCTCAATAAAGGACAGAAATGGTAGGGACCTAACAGAAGCAGAAGATATTAAGAAAAGGTAGCAAGAATACACAGAAGAATTATACAAAAAAAGGTCTTCATGACCCAGATAATCACTATGGTGTGATCACTCACCAGGAGCCAGACATCCTGGAGTGCAAAGTAAAGTTGGCCTTAGGAAGTATCACTACAAACAAAGCTAGTGGAGGTGATGGAATTCCAGTTGAGATATTTCAAATCGAAAAGATGATGCTGTGAAAGTGCTGCACTCAATATGCCAGGAAATTTGGAGAACTCAGCAGTGGCCGCAGGACTGGAAAACATCCGTTTTCATTCCAATCCCAAAGAAAGGCAATACTAAAGAATGCTCAAACTACCGCACAATTGCACTCATCTCTCATGCTAGCAAAGGAACGCTCAAATCCTCCAAGCCAGGGTTCAACAGAACGTGCATCATGAACTTCCAGAGTCAAGCTCAGTTTAGAAAAGGCAGAGGACCCAGAGATCAAATTGCCAACATTCTCTGGATCATCGAAAAAGCAAGGAAGTTCCAGAAAAATATCTCCTTCTACCTTGTTGACTATGCCAATGCCTTTGACTGTGTGAATCACAGCAAACTGTGGAAAATTCTGAAAGAGATGGGAATACCAGACCACTTTACCTGGCTCCTGAGAAATCTGTATGCCGGTCAGGAAGGAACAGTTAGAACTGGACATGGAACAAAGGGCTGGTTCCAAATCAGGAAAGAGTACGTCAAGGCTATATATTGTCACCCTGCTGATTTAACTTATATACAGAATACATCGTGAGAAATGCTGGGCTGGATGAAGCTCAAGCTGGAATCAAGATTGCTGGGAGAAATATCAATGCAGATGACACCAACCTTATGTCAGAAAGCAAAGAAGAACTAAGGAGCCTCTTGATGCAAATGAAAAAGGAGAGTGAAAAAGTTGGTTTAAAACTCAACATTCAGAAAGCTAAGAATATTGCATCTGGTCCCATCATTTCATGGCAAATAGATGGGGAAGCAATGGAAACAGTGCCAACTTTATTTTGGGGGGCTCCAAAATCACTGCAGATAGTGACTGTAGCCATGAAATTAAAAGATGCTTGCTCCTTGGAAGAAAAGTTGTGACAAACGTAGACAGTATATTAAAAATCAGTGACATTCCTTTGCCAATAAAGGTCCATCTAATCAAAACTATGATTTTTCCCATATTCATGTATGGATGTGAGAGTTGGCCTATAAAGAAAGCTGAGTGCGGAAGAATTGATGTTTTTGAACTGTGCTGTTCGATAAAACTCTTGAGAGTCCCTTGGACTGAAAGATTCAACCAGTCCATCCTAAAGAAATCAGTCCTGAATATTCACTGGAAGGATGATGCTGAAGCTAAACTCCAATACTTTGACCACCTGATGTGATGAACTGATTCATTGGAAAAGACCCTGATGCTGGGCAAGATTGAAGGTGGGAAGAGAAGGGGAAGACAGAGGATGAGATGGCTGCATGCCATCACTGACTCGATGCACATGAGTTTGAGTAAACTCCAGGAGTTGGTGATTGACAGGGAGGCCTGGCATGCTGCAGTCCATGGGTCGCAAAGAGTCAGACACAACTGAACTACTGAGCTGTTTACAAAAACAAAGATGTTGTGAAATATGATAAAAGAATTATTCCTGACATAAGTTAGAGAAGGCCCTTGAATTACTCCTCTGTGAACATAATTTAAAGTATTTGTGCACACTTATATAGATAGATATACTCCTCTTAGTCCAAGAAAACAGAACCAGATGTCTTTTTCCAGCCCCACTCTTAGGATGTGAGTGTTCTACATGTGACTGTGAAATTGAGTCATTGGTAGAACCTGGTACAGAACTTAAGGGCAGGGTGTGAAGAGGAGGAGAGGATGTCATGTCAGACTCCCCTGGATATTTTGCCCCAGGAAGATGAATATAAGTGCAGTCAGAAGTTGGTGCATTGATTGCCCAGACTTGTACATATAGAGCCATGAAGCCTCCTTTTTCCTAGGCTTCAGATATTATCAAACTCCTATCTGAAAAAGTAGATCTCACGGGTCCATTTCCCACTTCTATACAGATTATTCCCTAGGTAATGAAAAAATAAACTCAAGGAGAAGGAGTTCATCCTCACCCTTTGAGGCACAGTGTTATATTAATTTCCCTTCCTGTTGGTAGGATTGTAGCCTTAAATACCTCAAATCCTGTTTTACTGATTCAACCACTTGGCAGAATATAGTTAATTATTAATTAACTAATTCCTTTTAAAAATAACCCAAAGTGATCAGACCTCTGAAATGATCCAATGCAGATAAGATGTAAAGCCTTCCTCTGTAGCTGACCTCTTTATTCCAAGCTGATTTTCTTTGAAAGACCTGAGGCAAGGAAGACTGAGTTAGCACTGAAGTTTATCTAGGATCTTTTTAAAAAATTTTTATTTTATATATGTGTATAATTGATGTACAATGTTATGTTAGTTTTAGGTTTACAGCAAAGTGATTCATATGTATATGTATATTGTTTTCAAAATTCTTTTCCCATTTAGGTTATTAAAGAATATTGAGCAGAGTTCCCTGTGCTATACAGTAGGTTCTTTTTATTTTTTTACAGTAGGATCTTATTGGTTATTTATTGTAAATATAGTAATAGTATATATCAATCTCAGACTTACCTAGAATCTTAACAGAAGCCTTGGGATATTTCTTGTTGACTCTTCTTGGGACTCAGCAGGTCTCTAACTTTCATCACTAAGGTTCCTCTCGCCTCTTCTATAGCTCTAAGCCCCAGGTTTTGTTTTGTTTTGTTTTTAAGATTTAGTGGAGAAGAAAATGGCAACCTACTCCAGTATTCTTGCCTGGAGAATTCCATGGACAGAGGAGGCTAGCAGGCCACAGTCCATGGGATGGCAAAGAATTGGACATGAAGGAGCAACTAACACATTCTTTTCACCTTTCTTTCAGAAGAGTTCATTACAATTATATTGCATTTGTACCTCTACCTTTGAAGAACAGATTTAATGAGCCTAAGTAATGGAAACTGGGCACAATTAGGATTTCTATGGTATGAAATTTACTCATAGTCAAGAATCAAAATCATGTTTTCTTGCTAAAATACTTTCATTAGAAAGATAAGCTTGAGCTCATATTTATTTAACATTATAGTTTCAAATATTAAGAAGTATGGATTTTATTAATCCATATTTCTTGGAGCAGGAACTGCAACCCACTCCAGTATTCTTGCCTGGAGAATTTCATGGACAGAGGAACCCGGTGGGCTACAGTCCGTGGGGTTGCAAAGAGTCTGACATGACTGAGCAGCTAACACACATGGATTTTATTATTCTTACATGTCATCAAAATGATATACAAAATTATAATACAGTTTACCCCCGAACACAGGTTTGAACTGCATGGGTACACGTACAGATTCTTCTCAAGAGTAATACTGTAGTACTGGGATTCCCAGGTGGCTCAGTGGTAAAGAATCCGCCTGCCAATGCAGGAGACATAGAAGCTGCAGGTTTGATCCCTGGGTTGGGAAGATCCCCTGGATGAGAAAATGGGAACCCATTCCAGTACTCTTGATTGGAAAATTCAATGGACAGGGGAGCCTGGCTGGCTACTGTCCATGGAGTTAGAGTTGGACATGACTGAGCATGCACGCAGGCAGTATACATTACATGATGCTTGACTGAATTCATGGATGCAAAATTATAGATACAGAGGGTCGAATAGCCACATTTCCCTATGCAGAATGTTGACACCTCTAACCCCTGTTTTGTTCAAGGTTAACTGTCTTGATCTCAAGTTTTATATAGTCTTGTCTTCCAATATAGGAATATATATAATCTGCTCTTGTGGGTATCACTTGTTGTAAATATACTAATATTCTCCTCAATTTTCTTTCTGTCTGTACTACCTCTAAATAATAATTAGATTTTCTTATTTTTCTCCTTCGGAAAAATACTTTTTATTTCTTTTTCCGATTGTCACATATGTTTTTCTCAATTACACTTACATGCACCAACAATTTCTTTTTAAGTAAGAAAGAAAAAATAAAAGGAACAAACCACAAAATATATCCCCCTTAATATATTATCTGGTTGTATACTCTATTATCTTTCAATCTCAGAAGTTGAAGTTTTAATAGTAACTTTGCTTTTCAATTAACCACATCTCAGAACTGAATTATTAAGTGTTGTCTCAACTATATTCATGATTATACACAATTATACTGAAGGCAAGAAGAAGATAAAGTGATTAAAATACTGGGAAAACACTGAGTAAAATGATTAAAATGATCTTCACCAGAAAAACATAAGACCTATTGAAAAGACACTTTTGTTTTATGAATTCCCTCAGAAAGTACCCTGAAGCGTAAAAATGCTTGTTTTGATTATAATGAAGACCCGATAAAGATGCCATCTGGTTCCTATTTTTTCATTAATAATTTTTGAAATCAAAGACATACACATACATGCCTTAAAGTCAAACATCCCTGTAAAGCTCAAAATGAATAAAAATGTAGTCACATCATACATTCCACTCATCCCTGATCTCTGTTCCCTAACGGTACCACATTTTTAACTCTTCTTAAAAAATCTGAATATTAATAATATAATATGCTAAAATTAACATTTTTAAAATTTTTTCAGACTAAGGTGTTATTGACTAGCTTTTAACTTGAAGATGACTCTTTTGCTTATACACATTCTTTCTACATAATTATATTCAGTTATTATTTAAATAAATATTCACTATTTAATAATTATCTTATACTTCTTCAAAGCTGAGCCAAGTGCTATACTACAAACATTTATATTATTGTTTTCTAATATTTTAATTTCTTGATCACATACTTTCAAAAGCCATTTGTGTACTTGCTTCAACTTAACCTGATTGCATTGGTATTATCCTGAGGCTTCATTCACCTGCCTGCTAGACAAACTCTTTGCTAAAGTTTGGCAAAGTTTACTTTATAAGCTACTTTCTCTTTGGTGAAAAACAAAAATCCTATTGAATTGATGTTTACTGTATGAACCTCCTGAGAAAAAATGACTGGGCGATATATTTTTGGTGGCCTCATGTATCTGAAAATATCTTTATTCTAGTTTCTCTGTACATACAAGAGACTAAAAATCATTGTCTATTAGAATTTGGGCATTTCTTCATGGCTTTGTGAATTCCATTGTAGCTGCTGAGTTTTATTTAATACCACTGTGATCCCTGATGCTTTGTATTTTTAATAGTAATTTTATTGAAATATAATCCATATACCATACATTTCACCCAATTATATTATAAAATTCATTTTTAGTATATTCACAGGGTTGTACAACCACTACTACAATTTTATATTTTTATCATGCCAAACAATAACCCTGAACCCATTAGCAATCACTTCCCCTGTCTTTCCAGTCTCCACAGTAATAGGCAATTGTTATTACTGATGTAACTGTTTGACACAATTCATATAAATGGAATCATACAATATGTGGTCTTCTATGATTAGCTTATTTTACTAGCTTAATGGTTTCAGTGTTCACTAATGTCATAGTTTGTATCAGTACTTTATTCCTTTTGTTATCAAATAACAATCTATTATATGGATATATCTCATTTTGCTTACCCCTTTGTTCATTTAAGGGCTTCACTTGTAGCTCAGTTGGTAAAGAATCTGCCTGCAGTGCAGGAGACCCAGGTTTGATCCCTGAGTTGGGAAAATGCCCTGGAGAATGAAATGGCAACCCACTCCAGTATACTTGCCTGGAAAATCTCAGGCAAATCTCTGTCCTCTGTCAAGCAAAGAAGCCTGGTGGGCTGCAGTCCATGGGGTCACAAAGACTCAGGCACAACTGAGCAACTAACACTTAAACTTACCTACTTTGTTCATTTAAGGATGTTTAAATTGTTCCCAAGTTTTTGACTATTATGAATAACATTACTATAGACATTTATGTACACACATTCTGTGTGTTCAACTTTCTTCTGGTAAATACCTAGGAGAAGAATTACTGGAACATATGGTAACTTTATGTTTTACTTTATAAGGAATTGCCAAAATGATTTCCAAAATGGCTGGATGATTTATATTGCCAGTAGAAGTGTCAAGAGTGTTTCCATTTATCTACATCCTCACCAACACTTAGTATTGTCTGCCATTGTGATTATGACTGTGCTCATAAGAATGAAGTAGTATGTTCCTTATGGTTTTGATCTGCATTGGCCTAATGAATTCAGGTGTTGAATATTCATTCATGTGTTTAATGTGCATTTGTTAAATTTCTTTGGAGAACTGTGGATTCAGATCCTTTTCCTGTCTTTATGTTGGGTTGTTTGTATTTTTATTATTAAATTGTAAGAGTTGTTTATAAAAATTATAAAATCATAATATAATAATTATGTTATTTATCAGAATATATATATCTTACCAGATTTTATTGGGACATGTTTTATCCCATTCTGTGGTCATCTCTCATTTTCTTGATAGTATGCTTTAAAGTGTAAAAACATTATTTAGTTNATATATATATCTTACCAGATTTTATTGGGACATGTTTTATCCCATTCTGTGGTCATCTCTTCATTTTCTTGATAGTATGCTTTAAAGTGTAAAAACATTATTTAGTTTTCCTGAGTAAAACATCTCTTCCCCACCCCCCTTTTCACTTGTGCTTTTGATGCTCTATTTGGCAAGGCTTTGCTTAGCTCAGAGACTCAAATATTTACTCCTAACTTTTGCTTCTAAGAGTTTTATTCTTTTAGCTCATGTTCTTAGGTATATAATTCATTTTGAGTTAAAATTTTTTATGGGGCATAAGGCAGGTTTCCAATTTCATTTCTTTGCTTGTAGATTTCCAATTGGGCTAGAGTTATTTGTTGAAAAATACTCTTCGTTACTGAATTTTTAATCTAAACTTCTTTGAATGTAGATATAAGAGTTTATTTCTGGAGTTTCAATTGTATTCTATTGATATATATCTCTATCCTATGGTT
>SJYQ01001575.1:0-33330 GCA_006410935.1 Redunca redunca | reverse complement strand
CATGAATTTTTATATGATTTTGTCAATTTATGTAGAAGATAGCTTAGATTTTCCTAGAGATTTCACTGAATCTGTAGATCAATTTGGAAAGTATTACTATTCTAGTAGCACCAAGTTTTCTAATCTGTGAATATGGGATTATTTTTCATTTAGTTGGATCTCTTTAATTTATTCCAGTGATATTTTGTATTTTTTCAGTGTATAGGTCTAGTGCTTCTGTTCTGGATTTATATTCTTTATGGTACATTTTTTACATGGACTTTTAAAAAATTACACCTTCAGATAGTTCATTACTAGTGTATACAGATATGATTGATCCATGTATTTTTTTNTCTGGATTTATATTCTTTATGGTACATTTTTTACATGGACTTTTTAAAAATTACACCTTCAGATAGTTCATTACTAGTGTATACAGATATGATTGATTCATGTATTTTTGTTTCTTTTACCCTGCAGACTTGTTGAATTTATTTATTAGTTCTAATTGAGTTTTTGTCATTTATTTCTTAGGATTTCCATTGGTAAGATCATACCATCTGTAAATAGAGATAGTTTTATTTCTTTCCAGTCAGGATACCTTTTATTTCTTTTTCTTGCTAGTCAGTGAAATGTTAAACAGAAGTGACAGCAGTAAGCTTCTTTCTCAACTTCCTAATATTAGCAAAATCTTCAATCTTTTGCCTTTATATGATGGTAGCTGTTGCTTTTCAAAATGGTCTTTGTCAACCAGCCTCTAAGAGTTTCCCTCCTATACAACATGAGATCCCTCATACCAAAATTTGTTTTAATAATGCTGCCTTAGAGAGTAGGATGTATGGAGAGAATAACATGGAAACTTACATTATCATATTTAAAATTGATAGCAGGTGGGAATGTGCTGTATGACTAAGGGAACTAAAACCAGGACTGTGTAACAGCCTAGATGTGTGGGATGAGGAAGGAAGTGGAAGGGGTGTTCAAGAGGGAGGGGATATAGGTATACCTGATGATTCATGTTGATGTTTGGCAGAAACCAACATAATACTGTAAAGCGATTATCCTTCAATTTAAAATAAATTTAATATTAAAGTAAAAAAAGAAAAAAAATACAATGTGCCCTGGAGTTCTGCACTTAGCAATCTATGTGTTTGAAATGCAGCCTCTTTGATCATAATCCATCTCATCTCCTTTACCCTTTGGCTTACATTTTACTTTCTTGTACCATAAAGGCCAAATCAGGCAACATGCACTTATTGTTTCTTTGATTTTTGTTGATTACCTTTGTTTTTTTCCAGTCTCCTTCCCTGTTCTCTTTATTCTTATGTGTTTAAGCCTTTCTTATTACTTTTATTAAAGATTTGGCAAATAGCAAAGGTGAATTAGTGTGTTCTAAGTGCCATGCTTAACATAGCTAGTGAGCACCTTTTAACCTAACATGTCAGGCACTGTGTTGCATTTGGTTTTCATTCTCATTTTATTGAATATATAGATGCAATCCCAAGGGTATCATTGCCTCCTATGGTCTGGGACTAATATGATGATTTAAGAGAATAATGTTTGCTATTTGAAGGGAAAAAAAAAAAGACTTTTATATTTACTTTCCAATAAAAGTAAAAGGCTTCCCTGGTGGCTCAGAGGGTAAAGCATCTGTCTGCAATGCAGGAGACCCAGGTTTGATCCCTGGATTGGAAGATCCCCTAGAGAAGGAAATGGCAGCCTGTTCCAGTATTCTTGCCTGGAAAAGCCCATGGATAGAGGAGCCTGGTAGGCTACAGTCCATGGGGTTGCAAAGAGTTGGACACAACTGAGCGACTTCACTTTCACTTTCCAAATAAATTTAGTCACAAATACACATCTAGGTTACTAAATATGCAGAAACTGCTAGAAGTTATGAACTCCTTTTACAAAAGAGGTACCTTTCTTGATAATGCCTCACCTCCTCTAACCCAATTCCTCCTGTCACCTCCATCCTATTGTGTTTATGTCATATACGTGATATATAATTTCTAGTATCTTTTTTTCACCTTTATTTTTATTTTCTTACCTTTCTACGTCTAGACATGAAAAACTCTCTGTTAGATGTATGTAGTTTCTACTCAGCAATTATATTTTTCTCAGGCCCTTGTGGTAAATTTAGCTATATTTTTCCCCCTCAAGCAATAGTTTCTCTGTGGCTATATCTAAATGCATTGAGCAGGTCAAAGACCTGATTTTGGTTATGATTAATAAATGTAGTATATCATCTTACTGCAAAATCAGATAGAAAACACTGATACAGGATGTTATTGTTGTTTATTTGCTAAGTCCTGTCTGTCTCTTTTGTGACCCCATGGACTGTAGCCTGCCAGGTTCCTCTGTCCCCCAGGATTTTCCAGCAAGAATACTGGAGTGGGTTGCCATTTCCTTCTTCAGGGGATCTTTCCGATTCAAGGACCAAACCCATGCCTCCTATATTGGGAGGCAAATTGTTTATCACTGAGCCACAAGGGAAGCCCTGAAATGAGATGTATAATACCACAAAATATCTTCGCTTTACCTGTCCAATATGTTTAGTACGCTTTACTTTCTCTCCTTTCTCTATGTACCAGTCAATATTTCAAAATTAATAAGATATTCTACAAGTTATAGAACATATTTGCACGCATTATGTCTTTTAATATTGTTAATAATTTAAGACATTTATTAGGTTGGAAGTTAAGGCGAAGAAAGATTAAGAAACTAGTGCACAGCTAAATGTCTGATAAATATTATGAGTACTAGATCTTTGTCTTCTACCTTAACAGAGCACATTTCAAGATACCATGTGTGCCTGGTCTATTCTTCTATAAAAATAAAAGATGGAAGTGAAAATTACTATATTCCTTTGGTGGAGATGTGTTGAAGATTATAATGATAATAATGTAACTGCCAACCTATAATGGGTGTTTACAACGTGTCAGACACTAAGCTAAATGCTTCTATTGAATTACTGTGTTTAAATCTTTCACCATCCCTATGAAGCCAGTAATGTCATTATGCTCCAGTGTAATCTAAGAGAACCCCAAAGGTTCTGCTTTGTTTTTATTTTTGTGCTGCTTTGTTTTTATTTTCTCATATCCTCTCATGTCTAAAACTAAGGTAAATATTTTTTTCTTCAACAATATCCCCACTAGTAACTAATACCTGCAGATGATAGGTTTATTTAGCAAATTGTGTCAATGGTTATTGAATTGATAACTTGATTTTAATTTTCTAGGAAATGAAAACTGTTTAAGTGTTTTACATATATGAACTTTAGAACACTGAATGTCATTGCAATTAAAAAAAAGTTTCCTCAGAAATCAAAGCCTAAAGTGGCTAAATTTCTAGAAATGATTCTCATGGGGACCCAAAATAAGCAGTTTTCCATCCCGTTTTAGTGAATGAGTTGGTATGTTTAGCAAGTAAACTTGCTACTTGTTGTATCTATAGCATAAAACAGGAAAAATTTCTTAGCATCAATGCAGTACATTCTCAGCTGAGGGCCTGCTGTCTCTGACTGAGAAGCCACTTCCTAGGAACAACGCTGAAGGATAGAATGAAGAGTCTTAAAAAGATAGCTGCATTTATGATACAAAGTAAAGTGTTTCAGCATGTAATCAGTTTGTTAAATTACTAATCACCCATGTCCATAAAATGGAATAATACACATGTATCAGAAAGGACAAGGATATTCATGCATGCTGAGTGCATATGCATATGCACACCTATGTTGTTATTTTTAAAAGTATACAATGTTTTAAACACAAGACTCATCCCACAGAATATCTTCTCAAACAACCTAATTGCCCTGCAATTTCCATCCTGTAGTAAAATATATAAAATATCTCAAAAATTCTTATTTTTCCTGTTGAAAGAATAGTAAATCCTTAGGAGATNTCTCATGCAAATTGAAAGTTATAGTTTTTGTCCTATTAAAAAAAAATAAAGAATGTGTTCTGTTGGATTTGGGGTAGAAGTTTTTTCTCAAATTTTTTTACATGAAGGACTGTCTTCTTTAAAAATATAGACAGTTTTACTTTTCTTTTTTTTTAATCACCTTAGTGCCTTGGCTAAGACCTCCAGTTCATTATTGAATATAGGTATTTTATGACTTGTTCCTGATATTTGGGCAAAATAATTCAGTCTGCTTAAAGAACTTCCCTTCTGCTAAGAGTATTTTTGGTTTTTTTTAAAAAATCATGAATTGGTATTGTTTTTGTTAAGTGCTTTAGGAATCTGTTCAAGTAATCATGTTTTTCTCTCTTAGTCTATTGTTACGTTGACTTGTGCTAATAAAGTTTCAAATCTTAAACCTGTCACAATGAACCTCACCTAGTTACGATGTATTATTTTTTCATATATTCCTATACTTGCATTATTAAGAATTTTGCATCAATATTCATAAGGAATATTGTGCTACAGCACAATATTAATATGTTTTTTAATATGTTTATGTGATTTTGGAATTAGGATAATTCTGGCCTCATAAAATTAGCTAGAAAGTATTTTCTTTTTCTTTTCTATAAATTATATGGAATTGATAAATGTTCAGTAGCACATTCAGTGTAGCCATCTCCATCTAGTGTTTTATTTGTGGGAAGGTTTTTAATTTTAAATTCAATTCCTTTAATAAATATGAGAATATTCAGATTATCCATTTCTTCTTGAGTGCACTTTGACAGTTTGTGTTTTTCAAGGAACTTGTCTCTTTCATCTGTGTTATCAAATTTAAAAGAACAAAATTATAAGGAACTGCCAAAATGGTTTCCACCTTTGGGTCTCCTGATCCACAAATATAATGTATATGAACATTTACCTGGGGCTTTAGGAGTTTTTTTCCCCCATGAGTTTCCAGCATACAGATCTTGCCTATATTGTTCAATTAATATCTAGGTGTTTTATACTTTGTATTATATGTGATATTGTTTATTTCAGTTTCCAATTGTACACCTCTAGCATTTGGCTGGATAGCATCACAGACACGATGGACGTGAGTCTGAGTGAACTCCCGGGAGATGGTGATGAACAGGGAGGCCTGGAGTGCTGCAATTCATGGGGTCGCAAAGAGTCGGCAGGACTGAGCGACTGAACTGAACTGAGCATTTAGAAATATGATTAATTTTTATATACTGACCTTATTATATCCTATGGCCTTGTTAAAGTCACAAAAAGACACAAATTACAAATATCAGCAAAGAAAGAGAGGATATCACTACAGATCCCACAACTTTCAAATGATAATTAGAGAATACTTCAAAAAATCAGGATGTCAGTTTTTCCCAGTTTGTAGATTAAATATAATTCCAATTAAAATCCTATCAGGACTTTATAAAAACTGATTCTAAAATAAATATGGAAATGTAAAGGACCTANAGTTTTTAGAAGACAACAAGGGAGAGGTTGACTTAGGTAAGGCTTTGACACTGAAAGCATAATTCAAAAAGAAAATATTGAGAAATAGGACTTCATAAACATTAAAAATGTTTTCTTTGCAAGTTTATTATTTGAAAAACATCAGGAAGAATGAAAAGAGTAGCTACAGACTAGGAGAAATATTCACAAATCAAATGACTCATAATGGACTTGTATCTAAAATATACATCTGTGTATGTGTGTGTGCATATGTGTACATATATATATACACACACATAATAAAATATGGGCAAAAGATTGAATAGACCTTCACCAAAGATATGACTGACAAATAGGCACATGAAAAGATGTTTAATATCATTAGTCATTAGGAAATGCAAATTAAAACCACAATTAAGTACCATTACATATCCATCAGTGTCTAAAGAAATTAAAATAAAAACCTGATAACAAATGCTGGGTAGAAGCCTAGAGAACCCCGTGGACAGAGGAGCTGGCGGGCTGCTGTCCAAAGGGTAACACAGAGTCAGACATGACTGAAGCGACTTAGCATGCATGCATGCATTGGAGAAGGAAATGGCAACCCACTCCAGTATTCTTGTCTGGAGAGTCCCAGAGACAGAGGAGGCTGGTGGGCTGCCGTCTATGGGGTTGCACAGAGTCGGACACGACTGAAGTGATTTAGCAGCAGCAGAAGCCCAAGTAGCTGGAAGATTCATATATTTATTTAGGGAATGCAAAGCAATACAGCCGCTTTAGAAAATATTTTCATAGTTTTTTATGTAAAGTGAAACATCCTTTTAAAATCTTATATAAACATCCTTTTATATAAGCCAGCAACACCAAGTTTACCAAAAGAAGTGATATATATTTACACAAAAATTAAATATTATAGCAACTTTTTTCTTAAGAAACCAAAACTAGAAACAACTCAAATGTCCATTACATGTGAAATGGATATACAAAATAAGGTACCTTCCTATAGGGGAATGTGAAAATCACTTAGTCGTGTTTGCCTTTTTGCGACCCCGTGAACTACGAGTCCATGGAATTCTCTTTACCGCTTTCCTGGTAGCTCAGCTGGTAAAGAATCCGCCTGCAATGCAGGAGACCCTGGTTCAATCCCTAGGTCAGGAAGATCCCCTACTCCAATATTCTGGCCTGGAGGATTCCATGGACTGTACAGTCCATGGGTTGCAAAGAATCAGACACAACTGAGTGACTTTCACTGTCATTCATCAATAAAGAAGAGAGAATTACCAATAAAATAACATGGATGAATCTCAAATACATTATGCTCAGTAAAGATGCTACAGACTGGATGATTCCATTTATATGACATGCTGGAGAAAGCACAACTTTTGAGACAGAAAATAGATCAATTATTGCTAAACTCTGGCAGTGGAGAAATGAGCAGATTGCAGAAGAATATAGAAAAATAATGGGAATAATGGTCCTATTCTATATTTTAATAATGGGATTGGTTACAGAACTATACGCACTTGTCAAAACTCACAGATCTGTACACTAAAATGAATGAGTTTTACTATTCGTAAAATTGTTGCTTAGTTGCTAAGTCATGTCTCTTTTGCAATCCCATGGACTGTAGCCCACCAGGCTTCTCTGATCATGGGATTTCCCAGTCAAGAATACTGGAGCAGGTGGCCATTTCCTTCTCCAGGGATCTTCCCAACCCAGGGGTTAAACCCATGTTTCCTGCATCATGGGGTGGATTCTTACTACTCAGCCACAAGGGAAGCACATGTAAATGATACCATAACACATATGGAACAAAAAACTTTAAAAAGAATTGCCATACAAGCAGCTCATGAAGCTCAATACCAGAAAAATAAACAACCCAATCAAAAAATGGCAAAAGAACTAGACAGGCATTTCTCCACAGAAGACATACAGATGGCTAACAAACACACGAAAAGATGCTCAATATTACGCACTATCAGAGAAATGCAAATCAAAACCACAATGAGGTACCATCTCATGCCAGTCAGAATGGCTGCTATCTAAAAGTCTACAAATAATAAATGCTGGAGAGGGTGCAGAGAAAAGGGAACCCTCTTACACTGTTGGTACGAATGCAAACTAGTACAGCCACTATGGAGAACAGTGTGGAGATCTCCTTAAAAAACTGGAAATAGAACTGCCATACAACCCAGCAATCCCACTACTGGGTGTACAAACCAAGGAAACTAGAACTGAAAGAGACACGTGTACCCCAATATTCATTGCAGCACTGTTTACAATAGCTGGGACATGGAAGCAACCTAGATATCCATCAGCAGATGAATGGATAAGAAAGCTGTGGTACATATACACAATGTAGTATTACATACATATGTGGTATGTATTACTACATACATTTTAATCAGTTCTAACGAGGTAGATGAAACTGGATCCTATACGAGTGAAGTAAGTCAGAAAGAAAAGCACCAATACACTATATTAACACATATATATGGAATTTAGAAAGATGGTAACGATGACCCTATATGCGAGACAGCAAAAGAGACACAGATGTAAAGAAGAGACTTTTGGACTCTGGGATAAGGCAAGGGTGGGATGATTTGAGAGAATAGTGTTGAAATATGTATATTACCATATGTGAAATAGGTCACCAGTCCAGGTTTGATGCATGAGACAGGGCGCTCAGGGCCAGTGCCCTGGGACAACACTGAGAAATGGGATGGGGAGGGAGATGGGGAGGGGGTTCAGGATGTACACCCATGGCTGATTCATGTCAATGTATGGCAAAAATCACTACAATATTGTAAAGTAATTAGCCCCCAATTAAAATAAATTAATTAATTTAGAAAAAAGAATTGCCATAATGTCATATCTTTCTATATCGGAATATACTGAAAACTTGAAACCAGGACAGACAGTAAGCAAAGAGCTCTGAAGAAATCCACTGTAACAGTCATAAGCAGCAGCCTAATCTCTGTAAACCAGCTCAAACTGCATTTAACCAGGGTAAGGAAGCAGGGGTTAGAGGTAGAATGATATGACACAAATTATCACTATTCTATACATGTCAGGCATTTGTCCTGCTGACAAGAGGGACTGCTGGTATGATAAGCAGCTGGGTCAGCTTTTCAATTTCCAAGTACAAAAGTGAGTGAAATATGGATTTTATAAAGGTATTACATGGGAAAAGAAATTACTTCTCATTACCATGATTATCATTGTGGGTTAAAAGGAATTTTTGTATAAGCTAAATTCTAGAAGAAACTTGATTACTAAAATTGAGAATGAAATTTTACTCCATTTTATAAAATAATATCTCAGATGGCTTATATGTTTCAACATGCCTATACTTTTTGTGTCTTCAGAGAGTTTATAAAAGTTGCCATTATATGTTCAGGAAGGAACATATAACCTAGAAACACATGAACCTAGCTCTGTTCTAACTATCCCAAGTCCAATGCATGATCAATGTGAATTGTTTGATTATAGTTCATAAAGGCAGTCAGCATAATCCATTGATGATGTGGTGGCTACACATACGGGATTGGACATAATGGTTCTCTGGTTTATAGGTATTTAAATAAACAAAACAAATGAGGGAAGAAATCTCTAAAAGTAATAACTTGCTGACATCTGCTTACCAACTTCTAATAACCTTTCTCTACTGATACTTTTACTCTGAGGCAGGTTAGCAAAATTTATTTGTATGGGTTTCCAAAATCATAAACCTGTGTACATTTGCGGAAATGTGATCTACATCCCAGTGCCGTTAAAAAGCTCAAAAATAGACTATGCAGACTAGCATAAGTATTTGGTGAAAATTGCATGTCTGGATTGTTGATTGGTTGATGCTTATGTAGCAAATTACATCTGGGTATACATTGTTTCAGAGAATAATATTCATATCTTACAGAAACCAGTTAGGCAGTATAGAAAAATTTTTGTTTTCAGCAGTGTTTCTCTGTGAGTTGGAGACTTTTCATTCAGGGAACGATTTCAGAAGAATTTACAAAATAAAAAAAAAAGATCTTAAGAAGATACCAAAAGATACAGAAGTGATTTAGGGGCAAAAATAGTACTATTTTATGTGACACCCAAAAATAAAAGAGCAAAAGGGAAAAATCTACCTATTGTAAAATGAAACATTGTTCCAAATTCCTTGAAGAATACAGAAATTATGACAAGAATTTTGATGACAGGTATTCTGTTGTACTGAATAGATGATTATGCTTGAGTGGCAAAATGATAATAAAGATAATAATGATAATTTAAAGAGTTCCTATGAGGCAGGCTATATTTTAAGAATTGTCCTCATTTAAGCTTCACAACACCCTATGAGGTAGTTTCTATTATTTTTTCCCGTGTTAAAGGTAAGAAAAAAACAGGTAGAGAGAGCTTATGTCATTTTCCCATTACCATTATATTATTTAACAACCCTGCTAACTCAGACATTTAATGGAACAAAAATCCAAATTTTCACTGATACCACAATCCAGTTGGGTTATCAGTAGATGCTTCCCATGTGCACTGTTTTAAGTTTTGGATCTCTGCCATCCCAGGATCCTACCATTTTTCTACTGGATTCCCTGCATCCATAGGGTTGACAAGTCAAGAGACAGTAAAAAATTGTCAAAATCCTTTTGGGGCCAGGTTAGGAAGTGGCACAAACTAATTTTGTACATATTACATCATCTAGAAACCAGATATATGGTTCCAACCTAACGACAAGTAAACTAGGAAATCTCATCTTTTGATTTGTCCAGAAGGAGAGAAACAAGATTGGTGAACATTAGGTATTATTTGCCACATTGTGCGCCCTATTGCTCAGTTGTGTCTGACTCTGTGTGACTTCATGTAGCCCTCCAGGCTTGTCTGTCCATGGGATTTCTCAGGCAAGAATACTAAAGTGGGTTGCCATTTCCTCCTCCAGGGGCTTCCTGACCCAGGGATTGAACCCTCATCTCTTGCATCTCCTGCATTAGCAGGTGGATTCTTTACCACTTATCACCTCCTAGGGCACCATATTTGCCATACTAGCATAGCCTGTAATTAGTTAAACCAACGTTAGAGCTTCAGTCCTTTGGCTCCAGAGTCCAAAGCTGTGTATGTGATATGATACCACACACAGAAGAAAAGAAAAAGAGTAGTAAAATAAATATGAAATTTAGTATAAATTGTCTATCCTTCTATATTCTTCTTACTTTTTGTTAGTAATACAAATACAGGAGTNTTTAGTGCTCTGTGATGACCTAGATGGGTAGGATGAGGGGAATGGAGGCAGGCTCAAGAGGAAGGGGACATATGTTTACATATAGCTAATTTACCTCATTTACAGCAGAAATTAACACAGCATTATGAAGTAACTATGCTCCAATTAAAACAAAAATAATGGCTTAGAAGCTTATATACTCATGGCTACCTACTAATTGTCAAGTGTTAATTTATAATTTATACAGAAAATATACTCACATTTTATAATATTCTTCTACACAAAACTTCCAGAACTATGTTGAATAGTAGTGGTGAAAGTGGGCACCCTTGTCTTGTTCCTGACTTTAGAGGAAATGCTTTCAATTTTTCACCATTGAGGATAGTGTTTGTTGTGGGTTTGTCATATATAGCTTTTATTATGTTGAGGTATGTTCCTGCTTTCTGGAGAGTTTTTATCATAAATGGATGTTGAATTTTGTCAAAGGCCTTCTCTGCATCTATTGAGATAATCATGTGGCTTTTATTTTTCAATTTGTGAATGTGGTGAATTACATTGATTGATTTGCAGATATTGAAGAATCCTTGCATCCCTGGGATAAAGCCCACTTGGTCATGGTGTATGATCTTTTTAATGTGCTGTTGGATTCTGATTGCTAGAATTTTGTTGAGGATTTTTGCATCTATGTTCATCAGTGATATTGGCCTGTAGTTTTCTTTTTTTGTAGCATCTTTGTCAGGTTTTGGTATTAGGGTGATGGTGGCCTCATAGAACGAGTTTGGAAGTTTACCTTCTTCTGCAATTTTCTGGAAGAGTTTGAGTAGGATAGGTGTTAGCTCTTCTCTAAATTTTTGGTAGAATTCAGCTGTGAATCCGTCTGGACCTGGGCTTTTGTTTGCTGGAAGATTTCTGATTACAGTTTCAATTTCCGTGCTTGTGATGGGTCTGTTAAGGTTTTCTATTTCTTCCTGGTTCAACTGGTACAACTTTTGGAAAGTTGTACTTTTCTAAGAATTTGTTCTACACAGTTTTAAAAAAAAACAACAACACAAAAGCATTTCTTTAAGTCACAGAATATGTGTGTCCTTGTTGGGGAATCCTAATTATTTGCATTAGATTGAATTTCTATATAGTAGCCCCTCTCGTTTAATTAAAAAGATACCTTTCTTTTATGATAGTACTGGGGAATAGAGATAAGATACCATGTTTCCATATCTGTGTTCTGATTTGCATGTTTCATTCCTTTAGATACTACTGATCTTTCTACTTGAGTCTAAGATTCAAACCAATGATAATCTTGCATGAACCAATAACTATGCTTCATTTGAAGCACTATGAAGATTGATGATCCAAGCACAAAATTTCTGTTCTACTCAAATAAGCTTTCTAACAAAATTAATCTGATGCACTTTTAATTATGTACATAATCATTACAGTGTTGAATGTAATTAAGCATAAATGGTAAGCAGTTCAAATAGATAGCATTACAATAATTAGTATTGCTTTCAGGGAGCCAAGCCAAATATTAAATTTTAGTTTTTCATATTGTTTGCTCTTCATAGTTCTTCACAATCTGTTAGAATAGTCAATATTTACCATTTCATCTGATATAAAATACTGCTTAATTGTTTCCCTAGCATCATTCTATACATACAGAAGTTCTCATGCAGAAAACTTTCAATAAACAAAAAGCTAAGCTGCCCTTGTCTCCTCTGCTATTTTTAACCATCAGACTCCCACCTAATACTCAAAATCATGTGTGAGGTTTGATCTTTCATAAGCATTTTAACCCATTTTCTCTTATTTCTCCTCAGTTCTCCCCATCACTGTCATTATGTTTGTAACCTTGTAGCATGTGTTGTCCTCTTCATACTCTAGGGGTTTCAAGAATGGAGAGAACGAAAAAGTGGAAATAATGGTCTATGGATGTATTACTTTGGAATGAGATAGGGTAAAGAAAGAGTTGATCTAACGGGTTATGTGGAAAACAATGTATTTAAAGCAATGAGTTAATATGCCTGTCCTCAGGTACAGATTAAATAAATTAGGTCATACCCCTACCTTCATGTTCTTTATCCTATAAAATACTGGTATTTTCTATGAGAAACTGTCCCTCTTTCTGTCTCAACCTCTTGCTTCATGTATCTCTGTCCCTCTGTTCCACTGAAATCATTTTAAAGGTCTTAGTTAATCATATTAGGAAACCTAGTGCAGTTTTGACTTTATCCAAGTTCAGTTCAGTTCAGTTGCTCAGTCATGTCCAACTCTGTGTGACCCCATGGACTGAAGCATGCCAGGTTTCCCAGTCCATCACCAACTCTTAGAGTCAGTGATGCCATCTAACCATCTCATCTTCTGTTGCCCGCTACTCTTCCCACCTTCAATTTTTCCCAGCATCAGGGTCTTTTCAAATGAGAGTTATTCGCATCAAGTCGCCAAAATATTGGAGTTAGCTTTAGCATCAGTCCTTCCAATGAATGACTGGTTTCATCTCCTTGCAGTCCAAGGGACTCTCAAGAGTCTTCTCCAACACCACAGTTCAAAAGCATCAGTTCTTTGGTACTCAGCTTTCTTTATAGGCCAACTCTCACATCCATACATGACTACTGGAAAAACCATAGCTTTGACTAGATGGACCTTTGTTGGCAAGGTAATGTCTCTGCTTTTTAATATGCTGTCTAGGTTGGTCATAACATTTCTTCCAAGGAGCAAGCGTCTTTTAATTTCATGGCTGCAATCACCATCTGCAGTGATTTTGGAGCCCAAAAAAGATAAAGTCTGTCACTGTTTCCACATCTATTTCCCATTAAGTGATGGGACCAGATGCCATGATCTTCGTTTTCTGAATGTTGAGTTTTAAGCCAAGTTTTTCACTCTCCTCTTTCACTTTCATTAACAGGCTCTATAATTCTTCACTTTCTGCTATAAGGGTGGTGTCATCTGAATATCTGAGATTACTGATATTTCTCCCGGCAATCTTGATTCCAGTTTGTGCTTCATCCAGCCTGCATTTCTCATGAAGTATATATAATTATACATACATACAGATATATATATATATCCCCCCCCACATATATATATCCAAGTATATTTCTCAAAAAANATAATTATACATACATACAGATATATATATATATCCCCCCCACATATATATATCCAAGTATATTTCTCAAAAAAAATAATGTTTATTTATCTAATTCCATGGACTGTTCTTCTTCTTTAGGTTTTATGAAGCATTCTAGTTCCTTCATCTATATATTTAATTAATTCTCACTCTTCTTCTTTGACACGTAAAAATTTGCCTTTCACGCGTAAAAATTTTCTAGGTTTGATTTATATCATAAATATTCTTTTTTTAAAGGGATGGTTATTTTCTCTGGACTTCAATTATCAATTATAGCTTGTGACTTCCAACTTTCTATTTCAGTTCAGACTTTTCTTCTCAGACTCAAATTCTCAAGTCTCCCCTAGAGTATTTTTGTCAACATTTTAAAACAAACAGTCAAAAGCAAACTTGGTATTTCTCCTTAACTTCCAGTCCTTCCATTATTCTTAATTCACTTTATTTGTGCTATTCAGTTCAGTCCAGTTGCTCAGTCGTGTCTGACTCTTTGCGACCCCATGAATAGCAGCACGCCAGGCCTCCCTGTCCATCACCAACTCCCGGAGTTCACTCAGACTCGCCTCCATCAAGTCAGTGATGCCATCCAGCCATCTCTTCCTCTGTCATCCCCTTCTCCTCCTGCCCCCAATCCCTCCCAGCATCAGAGCCTTTTCCAGAGTCATCTCTTTGCATGAGGTGGCCAAAGTACTGGAGTTCCAGCTTTAGCATCATTCCTTCCAAAGAAATCCCAGGGCTGATCTCCTTCAGAATGGATTGGTTGGATCTCCTTGCAGTCCAAGGGACTCTCAAGAGTCTTCTCCAACGCCACAGTTCAAAAGCATCAATTCTTCGGCACTCAGCCTTCTTCACAGTTCAGCTCTCACAATCATACATGACTACTGGAAAAACCATAGCCTTGACTAGAAGGACTGTTCATGGGGTTCTCAAGGCAAGAATAGTGAAGTGGTTTGCCATTTCCTTCTCCAGTGGACCACATTCTGTCCGACCTCTCCACCAGGGTTTCCCCATGGGCATGGCTTAGTTTCATTGAGTTAGACAAGGCTGTGGTCCTAGTGTGATTAGTGCTATTAACTCAGTGTTATAATGCCTTCACCAAGTTTTTGGCCACCCATTTGTCTAAAAATTCATACTCCCAATTTCTAGCCTTTTAGATAGCTTTTCTTTCTTCACTGGATCTTTTACTTATCTTTCTCCTACTTTCAAACAGTACAAGTTAGGGTAATATCACTTCTGCCTCAACTATTCCTGCTTCACACTATTGAAACAGAAAATTCTACTTAATCTAAGAATTAATCTTGTTCTATACTACTAATAATAATGGTTCCAGTCCCATTCTCTACCACATAAAATATTATGTTTTAGCCATACAGGCTTATTTATCATTATATTTATCTCTAATATGCTTTTATTAAAAAAAGAACATATTCTTATATTGTCCACTTTATCTGGAGTACATGCTCCTAATTTTGTCTACTGAATTCATCTTTTAAATTTTAGTTTAAATTTCACTTCTTTCACAACCTGTTTTTCCAGATGCCCACCTCCATTTCCTATATTCTACTCTTTCCAGTTAGTGTCACTTGTATTTTTATTTAGAATATGAGTTGTTCTGCTGTGAATTATAGTTGTTTTTTTAATTGTTGTGCTTTCCATCTAACCCAACTCATTTTGACACTCATGTTGTAAGTCATTAATTTGTCTAAAGCAGTTTTGCATCTGTGAAACCCCAGCTGATGTCCTTAGCATTGAAAAGATGTTTCTTGTTGAACTAAAGTAAGCATATGTAGTAAAGAAAATTTTAGACCAATTCCACTAAAATCAAACCAGATTTGACAACTCAATTACCTAACTTAAAGATGTAAATTAACTATCTTTAGAACATAGTTTAATTTAATGAATTAGAAAGGAAATCTGAGAGTGTTAATCCTCATCCTCAAGTTAAGCTATTTTATTGATTTATTGGTTCATTCATCCTATACAAGTTATAAAGCACTTCTTATATCTAGCACACTACTGAACGTAGAATGACAAATCAACAAAAAAAAAACAAACCATCGTTTCAGCTATCAACGAACTGTACAGTGTGAATTAGAGGCATTTTGAGAGCATTCAGTTCAGTTCAGTTACTCAGTTGTGTCCGACTCTTTGTGACCCCATGAACCGCAGCATGCCAGGCCTCCCTGTCCATTAACAACTCCTAGAGTTCACCCAAACCCATGTCCATTGAGTCAGTGATGCCATCTAACCATCTCATCCTCTGTCATTCCCTTTACCTCCTGCCCTTAATCTTTCCCAGAATCAGGGTCTTTTCCAATGAGTCAGCTCTTCCAATCAGGTGGCCAGAGTATTGGCATTTCAGCTTCAGCATCAGTCCTTCCAATGAATATTCAGGACTGATTTCCTTTAGGATGGACTGTTTGGATCTCCTTGCGGTCCAAGGGACTCTCAAGAGTCTCCTCCAACACCACAGTTCAAAAGCATCAATTCTTTGGCACTCAGCTTTCTTTATAGGCCAACTCTCGCATCCATACATGACTACTGGAAAAACCATAGCTTTGACTAGATGGACCTTTGTTGGCAAGGTAATGTCTCTGCTTTTTAATATGCTGTCTAGGTTGGTCATAACATTTCTTCCAAGGAGCAAGCGTCTTTTAATTTCATGGCTGCAATCACCATCTGCAGTGATTTTGAAGCCCCCCAAAATAAAGTCTGTCACTGTTTCCACTGTTTCCCCATCTATTTCCCATTAAGTGATGGGACCAGATGCCATGATCTTAGTTTTCTGAATGTTGAGCTTTAAGCCAACTTTTTCACTCTACTCTTTCACCTTCATCAAGAGGCTCTGTAGTTCTTCTTCACTTCCTGCCATAATGGTGGTGTCATCTGCGTATCTGAGGTTATTGATATTCCTCCCGGCAATCTTGCTTCCAGCCTGTGCTTTCTCCAGCCCAGAGTTTCTCATGATGTACTCTGAATATAAGTTAAAAAAGAAGGGTAACAATATACATCCTCGACATACTCCTTTTCCTATTTGGAACCAGTCTGTTGTCCCATGTCCAGTTCTAACTGTTGCTTCCTGACCTGCATACAGATTTCTCAAGAGGAAGGTTAGGTGGTCTGGTATTCCCATCTCTTTCAGAATTTTCCACAATTTATTGTGATCCACACAGTCAAAGGCTTTGGCATAGTCAATAAAGCAGAAATAGATGTTTTTCTGGAACTCTTGCTTTTTCCATGATCCAGCAGATGTTGGCAATTTGATCTCTGCTTCCTCTGCCTTTTCTAAAACCAGCTTGAACATCTGGAAGCTCACAGTTCACGTACTGCTGAAGCCTGGTTTAGAGAATTTTAAGCATTACTTTACTGGCATGTGAGATGAGTGCAATCGTGTGGTATTTTCAGCATTCATTGGCACTGCCTTTCTTTGGGATTTGAGAACATAGTCTTTGTTTATAGTCAACTTGACCTTGATTTCAATTTTTGAATACCGTCACCATCATATATTTACTATAAAATGTTAAATTAGTTATCAACCATAAGTTTCCTCATCTGAAACTTTTAAGTTACAATAATATTTATATTTTTGACTGGTATAGGTTTTCAAAGAGATTTCATGTTAAAAAAAACTTGATATGTGTATGTGTGTATGTATATACATGTATATATTTAAATTTACAATTTATAGCTGAAGATGCTGGTAGAGGAAACCAAAATATAAATAACTACCATACAAAACAAAAATGTCATAATTTCTATAGATCCATTTACTCTATGGGTTTCCTTGGTAGATCAGATGGTAAAGAATCTATCTGCAATGTGAGAGACCTGAGTTTGATCCCTGAGATGGGAAGATCCCGTGGAGAAGGGAATGACTACCCACTCCACTATTCTTGCCTGGAAAATCTCCATGGACAGAGGAGCCTGGCAGGCTACTGTCCATGTGGTCTCAAAGAGTTGGACACAACTGAACAGCTAAGCATAACACATTCAGTCCCTATCTTTATTAATAACATTTTGCAGACCAAGTGACTGGTCTTTGCACATTATGTAAATGTTAATGTTTATATTAGCATATAATTAGCATTGACCCCAATTTCAAACCTAAAAATCAGATTTAATTGATTCATATATTGGTTGAATTTATATAAAGGAAGCAGAAATTGTCCCAGGTATCTCAAAAGAATACCAGCTTCCCTTGTGGCTCAGCTGGTAAAGAATCCACCTGCAATGTGGGAGACCTGTGTTTGATCCCTGGGTTGGGAAGATCCCCTGGAGAAAGGAAAGGATACCCACTCCTTTCTCTGGCCTGGAGAATTTGATGGACTGTGAAGTTCATGGGGTCGCAAAGAGTTGGACACAACTGAGTGACTTTCACGTTTATTTTCATCTCAAAGGTAAATAGATTTGAAGTCTCAATTGTAATCATAGCAGTTAAAATCACTAAAGAGGGCACAAGTTAAAGCTTTCACGTTGTGGGATTGGACTATGTTCCAGTTAGAGGGGAAGCTACGATAATTGATGAATTTACTAGTAGCATATTACTAGGCAAGAGAAAAAGAACCAGGTTTCTACCCCAGAGCACTTCAGCCTTAAGAAGTTGAGAGGAAAATGTGGAACTGTAAAAAAGAGGCTGTGAAATAGGAAAACAAGGACCTGGAAGCAAAATGATGACTGTGTATCAGGCAGGAGTAGTTAACAGTGTGAAGTGCTGCTCATAGGCCAAGTAAGTTGAGGGTTGAGAAAAGGCCATTGTACTTGTCAACATCAAAGTAATCGGAGACTTATACATGAGCAGTCTCTAGAGCAATGGACATAAAAGCTTGATGGAGTGGGCTTAAAATTGAAACAAAGAGGAAGGAGAGGCAGTGAGTATGGATTATTTTGTAAATTTTTATTATAAAGTGGAACAGAGAAATTGGGCAACAGTGATTAGTAGAGGAAGTGAGATTAAACTTTTTTTGTTTTTAATAAAATTATGTTTGATGCTGAAAATGAGTTAATACAAAGGTCAGAAAACAGTCTGTAAAGGGATATAACAAATATTAATATTTTAGATTTGGTTGGCCAATGACTCAACTAAGCCAACTAGCTGAGTACTGTTTATAAAAGCAGCCACAGGCAATGTGGAAACAAATGACTGTGATCATGTTTCAGTGAAATGTAATTGACAAAAAGAGATGGAGGCTTTAGTTTGATCTAATATAAATTTTTAAAAATGATTAGGAGGGGAAGTTGAGAAAAACTAAACTGATCCGGGAATAAGTGAAAGGGGCAGGGATTTGTGCACAGGAATTGTGGTTGGAGCTTTAATTATGAGTTAAACCAGATTTGAAAAGCAAGAAAGACAATGTGAAGAATAAATCTGAGGAAATTTTCTGTTGATAGCTTTGATTCTCTCAGGAAAATAGGAAACAAGATCATCATTTGCAGGTGACTGTTAAGAAGGAGCTTTAAATTTTTAAGAAGTGATGCTGCATAAAATAATTGTATACAAGTTGAAAAGCAATTGGGCTAATACTATAGATAATTAATTTTTAGTAAAATAGAAAATTTTCAGGTTTGAATGTTCTAGCTATTCTTTTACACATTGGGATTTTCATGTATTTTTATCAAAATTTATAATATTTCTGAAACACCAGCTAAGTCTGTGGCAGATATTTATTTTGAATCCTTCACCTTTAAAACCTTTATTTTCCTCCCTATTGGGGAAAAAAAAAGAAATTGTCACAATCCATTAATATCCCTATTTTCAGAAACCACAGTCAGTCATATATTCTATCCATACACTTTTTCTAGTTTAGCAGACTTACTGATGTTCGAAATTATTTGTGCAATGAACATTGTCTGTCAGTTCATCTCTGTTTCATGCATTTATTATATTGAATCATAATTTGCTCTGAGGTTTTGTTAACTTTGGTTTCAATGACATATTTTTTCTGAAAAGGTTTAGATATAATGAAATATATTATGTCCAGTGTTTAAATTTTGCCACCAATGAAAGATAAATTATTGAAATGGAATATACTCACATTGATTGCTCTGAAGGTTATACATGGATTACTAAATCAAAACAAGGCCACAAAAGATAGAAAATCAATGGATATGTCAGATAGGAAAGGCATAAATGGTGAAATCAACCACTGAGTTGACATTTTTCCTCTTGAAATAATTTAATTTACCAGAATTTGAAAGGATTTGTGACTTTGAACATATGTAATAAGGGGGAAAGTGAATGAATAGATTGATCTGAAGTTTTATTGACAGTGCTTCGAACAAATGCAATCCATAATATTTTGGGGGGAATCAATATTGTTTGTTTTATAAAGCAGTACAGAAACTTTCTAGGAAATCTATCAAAGCTTCATTATTACAGTATGCACTGTGTAAATATTAACATTTAAATTTAAATAGTATACATGTGTGCATAGTTATAAAGACATAATATCTTTGTTTTTCCTCCACAGAACTGTTGCCCAATTGCCAGCAGTTGAATTGTCAGTATAAATGTGCTATGGTCAGAAATAGTACAGTATGCTACTGTGAGGATGGATTTGAAATAAAAGAAGATGGAAGAAGTTGCAAAGGTAACTAAGACATGTTATTCTACTGTTTTATTTTAACAGAGGCTTAGTTAACAGAAATTTGATAAAATATCTTTGCACACTTACCATGTGTTCCACATAGTATTTATGTTCACGTTTTGTTTGTTTTTTGAGTGTTATAAGTTGGCTCTTCCCTCAAAACCACATATATAAACATTAGATAAGCCTTTATAAAGTCAATTTTCTTTCTCTTTTTAAAATTTGAAGTATAGTTGGTTAACAGTATTGTACAAATTTCTGCTACACAGCAAAGTGACTCAGTTATACACATATATAGATAATTTTATATATTCTTTTCCATTATCACAGGATCTTGAACATAATTCCCTATGCTATACAGCACGATCTTTTTGTTTATCCGTTCTAAATGTAGTACTTTGCATCTACCAACCCCAAACTCCCAGTTCATCTGTTTCCCTCTGCCCCTCTCCCTTAGCAACCACAAATCTATTCTTTATGTGTGTGTGTGTGTTTCAGTTTTCTAGATAAGTTCATTTTTGCCATATTTTAGATTACTCATATAATGATATAAATTTTCAATTCATGTTGCAGTAATGTCAAACATTGGACATATCAACATGGGATATGTTTTAGTCACTAAAACTTTGAATTTAAATATTTTAGCCTTCTCCATATTTTATACCTGTTATATTGTTGCAGTGTAGTAATCTGTTATTAACCAATTTAGGTTAATAATAATCTTGTAATGTTCTTTCAACTTTCGCATTAGAATTTCGGTGACTGGTATTTGACCAATAGCAATAATAATGAAATAAGGAAATCAGTCCTGAATATTCATTGGAAGGACTGATGCTGAAGCCGAAGCTTCAATACTTTGGCCATCTGATATGAAGAACTGACTCATTAGAAAAGACCCTGATGCTGGGAAAGACTGAAATCAGGAGGAGACAATGGAGGATGAGATGGTTGGATGGCATCACCGACTCGATGGACATGAGTTTGAGAAAGCTCTGGGAGCTGGTGATGGACAGGGAAGCCTGGGGTGCTACAGTCCATGGGGTTGCAAAGAGTCAGACATGACTGAGCAATTGAACTGAATAATAATTAACATAAAATATTTATATTTTTAATGCTTTAATTTTTGCCTTCATTAATGTCGTACACTAAATGTTAGCTCCCATAATGACTCTGCTGCTGCTGCTGCTGCTAAGTCGCTTCAGTTGTGTCCAACTCTGTGTGACCACAGAGACGGCAGCCCACCAGGCTCCCCTGTCCCTGGGATTCTCCAGGCAAAAACACTAGAGTGGGTTGCCATTTCCTTCTCCAATGCATGACAGTGAAAAGTGAAAGAGAAGTCATTCAGTCGTGTCCGACCCTCAGCGACCCCATGGACTGCAGCCTACCAGGCTCCTCCATCCATGGGGTTTTCCAGGCATGACTACTGGAGTGGGGTGCCATTGCTTTCTCTGCAAAATGACTCTATTCAGCCATATTGAACTATTTTAGGTTATTTTTCCATTCTATAGAACTCCATTATATTTATATATTTAAGTATGTGTGTGTGTGTATCTACAATATAAAAACACATGGTATATAAAATCTATATAAGTAAAACATGAAATATAGAATCTATGTATAAAACTGNGTATATAAAATCTATATAAGTAAAACATGAAATATAGAATCTACATATAAAACTGAGAAATATCTAGATTGTCAGCAACACTTATAAACAGAATATTTTCCAAAGAAATTGGTGCTTTGCTCATTACTTTAAACCTCTGCTTTATATTTTAACCTTTACCTTAAAAACATAATCTTAAAATTAGAAAAATCCTCAGAGAATATTTTTTAAAATCCTTGTGACAAAATGAGAAAAATGAGACCCAGAAAAATTAAGTGATTTACTTAAGTCTGCACCTCTTTTTAGTAAAATACTTTGAAACTAAAATGCAGATCTCCAGAGCCCAGGTATTCTTCTCTTAGAGGCTCATTGCTTCATAATGTACATCAGGCTTAGTTTCTCAATTTAAATGTTCCTTGACTACTTGGGAATTTTTTTTGCTTTTCCTTATTAAACTCCTTTCTTTGCTTGGGATCAGAGGATGGGATTGAGAGTTCTATCCTCTGATCACTTTTTTGGTCTTTCTGATGACCAATCCCATTCTGAGATTATTTAATGGTCCCACCGTAAGTCATTAGTTTAGATTTGAGGGTATTTCAGAAGGCCTCATTATAATTACCAGAGAAGGCAATGGCACCCTACTCCACTACGCTTGCCTGGAAAATCCCATGGATGGAGGAGCCTGGTAGGCTGCAGTCTATGGGGTCACTAAGAGTCGGACTTGACTGAACGACTTCACTTTCACTTTTTACTTTCATACATGGGAGAAGGAAATGGCAACCCACTGTAGTGTTCTTGCATGGAGAATCCCAGGGACAGGGGAGCCTGGTGGGTGGCCGTCTATTGGGTCGCACAGAGTCAGACATGGCTGAAGCGACTTAGCAGTAGCAGCAGCAGCAGCAGCAGTATAATTATGAAACCTACTTTGTATAACTCAGAAAATTACAAGGGTTAGAAACTCTGCCAGAAACTGAGAACAAAGACCAAATAGATATTCTCATTATACCCAAGCAGTTTAATCCACCTAACAATCTTGAGAGGAGGTTCATGAATTTCTCTTTCTTGCCTGCCTTTTTAATATTGGTATCCTGCAGGATTTTTCTATATCCATTTTCTGACTTACCCTTTTTCTTTGTGGGATCAAGTCTCTGCTATTTTTTAAAATCTATTATCCATATGCTATTGATTATCTGAAACTCCAAGACCAGTCTCACCTTGTATTATTTACTGGTCCCATATTTCCAACTACTTATTGACATTTACTCAAGGATGCTCTGCAGACATCTCAAATTAAACACATCCAAATCAAATCTAGTATTTCCTCCCATGATATCCTCTAAAGTGTGTGTATTCCCTCTTCTCCATTGTTACTGCCACTATAGTTCAAACTATTATGCCTTCTAAACACAATTCGTTATATGGAATTAGCATGTAGGTAATTTTCCCGGATTCCTACTCTATATTCATTGACCCATTTTTCATAGGACTTTATTTAGTTTTAAAATACAAAGTAGATCATAAAACCCCTATAATTAATGTTTCCCAATACGGTTTCCCTATACGGTTATAGCACTTTAGCATGCAAATAACTTCAATATCTCATCCCTAGACTGTTTTCCCAATATTACCTGTTACTATTTCCCTATATTTACCCTTATTCCACTTGAAATTGTTTGAAATCCCTACTGTGCCATCCCAATGATTTTTCACATGCTGTTTTGTTTAACTGCAATACCTCTTTCCATCTGATCCATTTTTATTTAGTCTGAGGAAATCTAAATCATCCTTTAATCTCAGCTCAGTATGAAGCCTTCACTTAACATCCTCCCTTCAATTCCAAGCAGGTTCATTTACCTTTCTCTGCTTCTATCATAACTAGAATGCCTTTATTATAAGGAAATGCATAGAAATGAAATTCTTATTTCACTAGACTTGTTTCAACATTTGAAACCATGTTTTGTCAGTTTTAGTTGCTTAATGGATTAGTATAGTGCTTGGTACACAGGACAGACTGAATGCACATTTGTCTAAATTATTAACTGACAGATTTTTTTTTTTAATTTGTCTGGTTGGTGTACAATCATTAAGTACCTGCTGCTTATAGAGGTTTGGACAAGTGCTGGAAGAAAAAAGTATTGGGAGTGGAAAGAGTGAAGAAATAGGAGGAGGTCCATAGATATTAAAATAAAAAATAAGATAAATTTTTTTCTTTTTGATGAATATTTAAGTTTCCTCCTTTTGATTTAGTGAGGGTAGTTTACATATCTTGGCCCAGAAATTTCATTTAATGTGTTCATTGAAAATTGTGTTTCCATACTAATTCTTTGTTTAAATACTGAAAAAAAAAAACAGATTTATAAACACTAGAACTCTGGAGCAAATATTCATCAGAGTGCATGTAATGCCTTTGAACAAATAGCCAAGGACGTTTAACCTGGCCATCAAAAATGTAAATAAATTCTCCTTTAAAGTAAACGACTTTATTTTAACCTTGATCTCATCCATCACTCTTAAAATAATAATGAATTTTATGTTCAGATTCTGTGGTTTTGTAAAGATATGTTGGAGTTGGCTTTCTTTAAAAAAAAAAAAATAGCCTATTTCCAAAGTTTGGGAAAAAAATTTATATTCTTCAGGGGGAAAAAAGTACCCAACAATAAATCTCCTTAAAAATGATGCCAATTTTCCTTTTAGATCAAGATGAATGTACTATTTATGGTACATGCAGCCAGTCCTGCATAAATACGTATGGATCCTATGCTTGCAGTTGTGTGGAGGGCTACATAATGCAGCCAGACAATAGATCCTGCAAAGCCAAAAATGGTAAGTTATCTATTTTTTGTCCTTCCAGAATTCATTTCCTGTTTATAGTTCCTTTTCATTAGAAATGTCATAAAGTAATATGACTTTGAAGAAATAGATCTTTCCTTCATTTTAATTCACTGATCCATACTTACAAATTCAGAGCAGTTCTTTTAGTTGTCACTGATCTCTACAAAACTCCTTGCATTACAGGAAGTTTCTAATGAACAGAAAAACCTGTTCAAAGAAAATGGGTTAATTGATTTGAATTACCCCTCTCTCTCCTGGACTATATGGTAGATTCCTAAATGGTTTCTGTTGTTTACTGCTTTCCTCTAAAATTCATGTATCACATAATAAAGTTATCTGTTAAAATATAAACCAGACCACACCATTATTTTGCTTAAAATCACCCAATAATTTCACTTATGTTGAGAATAAAACCCAATTTCTCACAGGACCTCTAAAGGCTAATGATCTGGCACCATTTAATTTTCATCTCATCTCCTACCTCTTCTCCTTTTATCATACACCAGACAGCCTCGTTTCCTTCTCCTTCAGCCTTTCTCTCTTTCCTTGAGGTCTTTTCATTTGCTGTTTGATTTGCCTACAATGCTTTCCCTAAGGTAGTCACATTCTTATCATTCAAGTCTTAGCTAAAATGTCAACACTCAGAATGACCTCTGACCATTCTATTTAAGGATGTGTACTCTCTCCAACAGTATCTTATTTCCCAACTATACTTATTTATTCATGCCTATTCTATAACAGTATGATTTTCAGTTTTATTTTCTTTATAGCACTACCATTTGAAATGAACTTATTTATGTAATTGTTTATCATTGGGTTTACCCAGAACCATATAAGCATTATGAGAGTACAGAACTCATCAATTTTGTTTGCTGTTACTTAATCAGTTCTGAAAATTGCCTGGAACATGTAAGTATTCAGTGTGTATTTATGGAAGGAAGGGAGGAAGGAAGAAAGGAAAAAGAACAAATTATTCTTTCTAATTAAGATTACTAAAACGAGTGTTGTCCTCTTAAGTATTTTCATTTCATGTTTCAAAACTGCCTTCTCTTTATCTTTTACATGCATATAAAGCCTATGTTTTCTACACAGTGTTCAGTCTAAGTAAACCCTAAGTATTGTTGGTTTGCTAATGAGGTATTCTGTTGATGATAGGATAACACTGTTTTGTGTGTGTGTCTGTGTGTGTGTGTGTGTGCATGAAATGAATTAGCTTGGAGACAATATATGAAAATATTACACATGGTATTCCATCTGGCATCTTCTAACTTCCTCCAAATTAGGTTTCATTTCATGCATTTTCAAATATGATATTTTAATAAATTAATCAATGTCCCCCTACTCCTTTTTATTAGCAACTGAGAAATTAGACATGGGACTGGGTTCCCTTTCCTGAAACTAAATTGAGCAAAGCATTGGATTTGCTCTGCAAGCTATTGCTGCTTCCCTTTACATCATAACCTTATGTTGCAATTTCAACTATTTCTCTGAGATAGTATGCTTAATGATTTACAAAACATATTTGTACAGAAAATCACCAAGAAAGGAACTCTTTTACTTCTTGTTTATTTCTTTCAATTGCTGACTTTGTTTATGAGGCCGTATTTATTTTCGGGTATAATCCTCCAGAAAAAATAGGTCAAGTTATATGTTACTCTTTTTTTCCACCACTGAGAGCTCTGAATTAATATATTGACAGATGAAAGAAGTAGAAGGCTTTTTCATTTATTGATCCACTCAATATTGCTGTGAATACGCAGGGAGAATGTTGTGTAATAAACCCTATTCAAAGAAGGAGTTTCTCTCTTTTACATGGACTGGTTTCTGACAAAAAGAAATGTTACCAAAGAGGGCTGGCATATGATATTAATTGTGCATCAAGGATATTTGATGACTCTACTATTGATGATGGAATATATAAATGCCTTCACTTCTAAGTGGTTGGCTTGATGATAATATTGGAGTATATAATTAGAACAATACACAGTTTTCATGGGAATGTTCCTGTGGTTTGTAATTGGGGAAGAATGAATAATATTGTAAATGAGTACAAGTCTATAACATATACTGACTAGTTCTAAAGGTCACATGGATATTTAAACAATGCATTTGTATAATTAAAAAGAAAGGCAAGGGTGGGATGATTTAGCACTGAAATATGTATATTACCATATGTGAAATAGATCACCAGTCCAAGTTCAATGCATGAAACAGAGCATTCAAAGCCGGTGCACTGGGACAACCCTGAGGGATGGGGTAGGGAGGGAAGGGAGCAGGGGTTCAGAATGGGGGACACATGTACACCCATGGCTGATTCATGTCAATGTATGGCAAAGCCCACTAAATATAGTAAAGTAATTCACTTCCAATTAAAATAAATCAATTAATTAAAAAATCAAACCCAAAGACTACAGTAGGCAGCTAGAATTGCATACAAAAGGAAAGTTCTGCAAAGGCCTTACTAGATAATAGAAGGGAAAGCAAAAGGTCTGAGGATAAGTAGCCCTTTAAGTGAAGGCAGAGTGGCAGAATCAGTAGGTTGGGAAGCTGCTATTAAGGCGGTGAACTACCTTAGCACAAAATAAAATCATGATCACTCCCCAACTAGTCACCCCGAAAGCTTGCCTGTGGAACATTATTTTCAATGTAATATTTGATAGTAATAAGGAAAATTAAGTTATTTGATTGTCCCTCTTTTTGCAATATAATGACCAAATCCAAGTACAATTCAAGATCCTTTTTAAGAAATGCTTCCAATAGGAGAGGGCATTTTAGTCTGTGTGACAGATGGAAGAAAAGATTAATATGAGGCAGGAGGCCTTTTCATACCTGATAATCCATGCAGTACAGACAAAACCTTTTCTACACTTAGTAAGACTGACATGATTACTGCAATATAGAATCAAGTGTTTCAAAGTTGAGAGCAACTTCAAAGGTAACCTAGTCCAAGTAGCTGTGTAATATCAAAATAGGTAATTTCCAAATGGAAGAAAGTCTGCAATCTATGATAAAAAAATATTAACTATGCATGCTTGATATTATTAGGTAGGAGGAGGCATGCTAGAATGTGCATGTCATAATGAATTGTTCATAATTTTAGAATGGGACAAACATTAAAAACTAGTAACTGTCAGGCATCTATAGGTATCCAATAAGACATCCTGTATATTTCTTTACATTTTTTGAAATCAATTCTAATAATGACATCAACTCTGAACATGAAATGTTTTTCTTTGTTTATTCTGTTTTCTTTTTTAAATTTTAACTTTCTTTTAACTTAGGCTGATTTTGTTGTCGAATTATGTGTTAAATATGGGCCCCCCTGATTGATAGTAGGCCCATGCTGAACCTATGAGAGTAAAAATAATAGTTAAGGGTGTTTAATTTATGAAATACTTGCAATTTTGAAGGAGCTGATGAGTTCAGTCTCCTCTAACTGTACTTTTCAATGTCCTCACCACTTGCTGAAGGCAAGTATTTACCTCAGTGTTCAGTTCTCTGGTATCTGTAGGGCTTTACTGATTACACTAAAGTAGCAGAAAAATAAAGATCACTAAATAATTCTGTGTTCATCAGGGGAGAGGCACTGCCTTAAATGGTACCAGTGAGAGAGAGAGCATACTTCTTTGCCATAGAGGAACCAGAGTAGAGAGAGAAGAGAGCCCATTAAATAACCCTGGGGTTCTGTTACAATTTATACTTTGGTATTCACTGATTTGGGTGAGGGTAAGGAGAAACTTTTTAGGCAGGAACTCTTAGTTGTTGCTCAGACAGTAAAGACTCTGCCCACAATGCAGGAGTCCAGAGTTTGATCCCTGGGTTGGGAACATCCCCTGGAGAAGGGAATGACCACCAAGTCCAATAATATTCCCTGAAAAATTCCATGGACAGAAGAGTCTGGTGGGCTACCATCCATGGGGTTGCAAAGAGTAGGACACAACTGAGCAACTAACACTTAGTTGTAAGAAAGACAAATTATAATACCTGTATAAACCATAGGAGCACACCTCCAAACAGTGTTAGAAATTATTTCCATAGCACTTGCTTTCTTCAAATCCCTTAGGATTATACAGTGGAAGTGACAAATAGATTCAAGGGATTAGATCTGATAGCCAGAGTGCCTGAAGAACTGTGGGTGGAGGTTCCTGACATTGTACAGGAGGCAGGGATCAAGACCATCCCCATGGAAAAGAAATGCAAAAAGGCCAAATGGTTGTCTGAGGAAGCCTTACAAATAGCTGTGAGTAGAAGAGAAGAGAAAGGCAAGGACAAAAGGAAAGATATACCCATTTGAATGCAGAGTTCCAAAGAATAGCAAAGAGAAATAAGAAAGCCTTCCTCAGCTATCAGTGCAAAGAAATAGAGGAAAACAATAGAATGAAAGTCTAGAGATCTCTTCAAGAAAATTAGAGATACCAAGGGAACATTTCATTCAAAGATGGGCACAAAAAAGGACAGAAATGGTATGGACCTAACAGAAACAGAAGATATTAAGAAAAGGTAGCAAGAATACACAGAAGAACTATACAAAAATATCATCATGATCTAGATATTCACGATGGTGTGATCACTTACCTAGAACCAGACATCCTGGAATGTAAAGAGAAGTGGGCCTTAGGAAGCATCACTACGAACAAAGCTAGTGGAGGTGATGGAATTCCAGTTGAGCTATTTCAAATCCTAAAAGATAATGTTGTGAAAATGTTGCACTCAATATGCCAGGAAATTTGGAAAACTCAGCAGTGGCCACAGGACTGGAAAAGGTCAGTTTCCATTGCATTCTCAAAGAAAAGCAATGCCAAAGAATCTTAAACTACTTCACAATTGCATCTCACATGCTAGTAAAGTAATGCTCAAAATTCTCCAAGCCAGGCTTCAACAGTATGTGAACTATGAACTTTCAGATGTTCAATCTGAATTTAGAAATGTCAGAGAAACCAGAGATTGAATTGCCAACATCATTTGGATCATTGAAAAAGCAAGAGAGTGCCAGAAAAACATCTACTTCTGCTTTATTGATTATGCCAAAGCCTATGACTGTGTGGACCACAACAAATTGGAAAATTCTTCAACAGGTGGGACTACCAGACCACCTAACCTGCCTCTTGAGAAATGTGTATGCATGTCAGGAAGCAACAGTTAGAACTGGACATGGTAGAATAGGCTGGTTCCAAATTGGGAAAGGAGTATGTCAAGGCTGTATATTGTCACCCTGCTTATTTAATTTATATGCAGAATACATCATGAGAAATGCTGGGCTCTAGGAAGCACAAGCTGTAATCAAGATTGCTGGGAGAAATATCAATAAACTCAGATATGCAGATGACACCACCCTTAGGGCAGAAAGCAAAGAAGAACTGAAGACCCTCCTGATGAAAGAGAAATAGGAGAGTGAAAAAGTTGTTTTAAAGCTCAACATTCAGAAAACTAAGATCATGACATCTTGTCCCATCACTTCATGGCAGACAGATGGGGAAACAATGAAAACAGTGACCAGACTTTATTTGCTCCAAAGTCACTGCAGATGGTGACTGCAGCCATGAAATTAAAAGACGCTTACTCCTTGGAAGAAAAGTTATAACCAACCTAGACAGCATATTGAAAAGCAGAGACATTATTTTGCCAACAAAGGTCCATCTAGTCCAAGCTATGGTTTTTCCAGTAGTCATTTATGGATGTGAGAATTGAAATATAAAGAAAGCTGAATGCCAAAGAATTGATGCTTCTGAATTGTGGTGTTGGAGAAGACTCTTGAGTCCCTTGGACTGCAAGGAGATCCAACCAATCAATCCTAAGGAATATCAGTCCTGAATATTCATTGGAAGGACTGATGCTGAAGCTGAAACTCCAATACTTTGGTCACCTGATGTGAAGAACTGACTTATTTGAAAAAACCCTGATGCTGGGAAAGACTGAAGGCAGGAGGAGAAGGGGACGACAGAGGATGAGATGGTTGGATGGCATCACCGTCTTAATGGACATGAGTTTGAGTAAACTCCGGGAGTTGGTGATGGACAGGCAGGCCTGAATGCTGTAGTCCATGGGGTCACAAAGAGTCAGACACGACTGAGCGACTGAACTGAACTGATAATCCATAGTAGTACACCTCCAAATAATGTTAGAAATTGTTTCTATAGCACTTTCTTACTTTTCTACAGTTGAAAAAAGAGAGATATAATATATATCTTCCTATGGCTCCTACTTCTAACTTCTACTATCCTCTACTAGTAAATAGTTTAAATTTTCCTTTTGAAATGTGGGGGAATATCCGTGGTTTTCTGTCAAGACTGGATCTACTTGTAGAGGGAATAGGCTGGTACTTGTATACAAAGGGAAGAGCCCAGGAGTTAAAACAAAAAAAAAAAAAAGAAAGGAAATGGAAGAACCCCTGTTCAGTGTATCATAGTCTCATCAGTCACTTGTGATGATTGAAATTCAGTTAGTAAAGTATAATTGCATTGTTGTTGTTGTTTTTAATAACTACCCATGTTAAAATCTAAATATTTCTAGAAAGGGTAATATTGTCTTTGTAATCTTGATAGTTTATGAAACTACTTGGTCAGACTTGTTTCAGTCTACCATCTAGCTAAGAGTAGCTCCCTGCAGAATGATATGTGATTATGTCTTGACAATGTGAAGATATACTATTTAGCATTCTTACTATTTTTAAATAGCCCAAGGGATTAGTTCTTGCACAGTTTGTCATTTCACTGAGGCATAACTATGAATGATACTTGGTGACATGAATGTATATGAGTAATTCTGAGCTAGGAGGAAGCCTTGTAGACCAAGAAAGTGAAGTCACTCAGCCGTGTTCGACTCTTTGCGACCCCACGGACTGTAACCTACTAGGCTTCTCCGTCCATGGGATTCTCCAGGCAAGAACACTGGAGTGGATTGCCATTTCCTTCTCCAAGTGATCTTCCCAACCCAGGGATCGAACCCGGGTCTCCCGCATTGGAGGCAGATGACAAGAGCAGCATAGAAATCAAGATGTGTTGTTTTTCTCTAAGTCACGTATGCATGGAGAAAATGATGTACACTATGGTAAGCTGTAAGTGACAGAGAAATAACAGTGCCTGGAACAGAGTATGTGCTGGGTAAAAGTTTGTCAAATGTTTTAAGCAATTTCCTAAATATTCAGGAAGCAGAATAAGGGTACTAAAGTATTGAGGATCAATAAAAGGAAAGTCAAAAGACTGGAAAAGATTCAAAGGGTAACTTAAGTTCAGCATTACTTTTCTTTTCTTTTTTTCTACCCACACAACTGTTAATGAGCTTTCCAGTACTGAGGTATAAAACGCCTCATGAATATTCTATGTTCTATATTTTTGTTTTTTTTTAAATTTTACTTTTTTTTTCTCAGCTGGAGAACATCAGTTTCACAGTCTAACACTTTTCCTGATATCTTAAATGTTTTTTCCAGCAACAAAATTGCAAGATTGGTAATAATCTTACCTGCCATGTTTTTCATGTGTCATGACACCTTTGATTTACCCATGACTAAAAAGTATATTTGACACAGAAAAAATGCATATCTTCCATTTTTCTTACCACTTAACATCTTAGCTGCAATATAGCTGCAGATGTCTTTGTTTGGATATAAAGAATTACATAGCAACATTTGTGGGCTTTAGATATGACAATCAATAAACTTTGTTTTCACAAATGGCACAATATATAACTGCAAATTTCTGTCACTGCATTTAATTTTTGTAGACTAGCTACTGACCTATTATTGAAATCCCTAATATAGAATGTGTGATAGGTCATGTAATGTTCTACAGTTAACTCCCTTTCTTTGTCTTAAAACTGGACCAACAAAATGAAAAATAAAAACAAATGAGCCACATTTTAATTCATAGAAATTAAAGATGGTTTAATTTTAAGATTAGACATGGATAGACTTCTCTGGTGATCCAGTGGTTAAGATTTCACCTTACAGTGCAGGGGTTGTATGTTCAGTCCCTGATCTGGCAGCTAAGATACCACATACCTCCCTGCCACAAAGCCAGAACATAAACAACAGTAGCAATATTGTAACAAATTCAATAAAGGCTTTAAAAAGTAGTCCACATCAAAAAATATTTTTAAAAAGATTTAGGCATGAATATATATATTTTTTTCTATTGCTTTGCTTAAGGAATGTAGAAGTATAGAGATACTGAAACCTTCAGAAAGCCAAAGGTTAAAACCTAATGAAAAAAAAGTTTTTATTTTTCTAATTAATCAGAAAATATTTTTTCAGAGAGCCTTCAAGGCATTTCCCCTGTATCAGTTGCAGAAAACAATGTACTGAATAATAACAGCAGTTAGAGAATGTCTCTTGAGCCCTGCTCCCGAGAGTTCATACTTGCTCCTGACTTTGATAACTCCTATTCTGCATATTCTCCCTACTTAAGCTGCTTAGAGGCATTTTAACCCTGAGAAGAGAAAATCCATTGTATTGAATGTGTTTTCAAATGTGTGTGAGCATTTCTTCTTAGCGTTAGGACTCACATAGCCTCCGTGTTTGCTTTGTGTGAAAGACAATACTTGCCAAGTTATTAGATAATTTATATCTTAACAGACTTTAGAGATTTAGAACAACATACCATAAATTTACAAGGAATATATCTGGTAAAGTATCTAGAAGCTTGGT
>SJYQ01001573.1:1463258-1519770 GCA_006410935.1 Redunca redunca | reverse complement strand
GCCAAACTCTAAAAATTCAGTGAGCACCCACCAACATGTTAAAAAAAAAAAAAAAAATGAAGGGAAATTAAAACTAAAGTTTCAACAGACACATCTGCACTGACAGCAAGAGAGCCACAGACATTTTTATTTCCCATCACTGGATATTACTTTAGAGCCATTTTAGACCACATACTCTTAAATGATAAGAATTCTGCATCTTGAAAGAATTCTGCACCTATAGCACTGATTCAGAAGAATAATACACATTTTATTCAGGGTTGCTGATGAAGAAATCTCTGTCAGGTAATCCACCTGCAACAACAAAGGATGTGTTCACCCGGTAATCTGTTCAGAGTCCATCCTGGTAGTATGTGTGGATTCCATCTCCCTGCCCCCTCTCAAAAGTCTAATCTTCATATACAGCCAGCCTACATTTTCCGTACAGTCTAAATCAATGCTGTGCAATAGTCAAGCAAATAGTACAAACTATGTTAAAACAGATGTCTTCATAAAATGTATACTTCATCATTTTAAGAACTTTCAAAGCTATAAAGCCTTTATCTCAAAATCATTAAAAATACTTGTGACAATAATGCATCTTTAATTAACCTAGGATGATACAAAACTATATCTTAGAGGTTTTAAAGAATTTGGCACTCCCCCACTGGAGTTTAATTGCTCCAGCAGAGTTTCCACTAAATGCCTAGGATCCTTTTACACTCAGCCATTGCACCACCAATGGCAGAGTGCAAACTATTCATTGCTATAGCAACCTTCAGCGGATAATGATATCGGTAAACCCCAGCTATTCTGTTTTAAAGGCCTATTAATCTTGCCTTCAAGGCCCACCCAGAAGTAAAGATCATCCCCTCCTAAATCAGACTTACCAAACATCATAAACATGTTCTTTATTGCCAAACTATAATAGAATAAGAAGTAATCTCTAATATTCATGTTCACCAGAGACACTGTACCAGCAAACAGGGTTTTCAACACAGGATGGAGTAGCTGTAAGATTAATATCAATGTCTTGTTAAGAAACAGATTAGCCTAATAGATCTCAATTCTGTGCACAAACCATACTGTCTCCTTTTGAGAAATGGGACCACAGAGGTTAGACTTAAGCAAAGAGAAAGCTATATCAAAAATACAGGCTGCTCAGTATTCTTCAACTACAGTTTGCTGTGCCGTCTGACTCCTCCCCCAAGAAGAAGCAAAAAGAACCTGGATCAGAAGCAGCTAGACAACTACTGCAGCTTCCCCTTCCACCTCAGGTTCAACAATTAAGTCCCCAGCTGGGTTAGACATGCAGGGCAGCATCAGAAGCACAAAGGAAAATAAGGGTCATGCCCTCAGCTTGCTCTCCTGCCCCACCAATGCCCAAAAAGTGTCTCATAGGGTTGTTCACAGTCTTTCAATGAATCCTCTTCTCCCAAAAGACTATAAGCACTAGGAAGGTTGGGTCCAATCAATTTAAGTCCAACACTTGCAACTCCAGGACCAAGCAGGGTGCCTTCCATATTACAGGTGCTAAAAAAATGCTTCTCTCCTTGATTAGGATCCAATGGCCCAAAGTAACTGATGAGATAGAGTAGATCATTAGGGACAAGGAAAGGAAAGTTGTTCACTTTTTTAAATTACTAATTTCAATACTTTTCAACACTTTTAATACTAGCATTATTTCATCACAACTTCTGAAATGCCAGGTTGATGAGACAGATAATGCCATTCCCCTGGCTTCCCCCCACTCCTCCAGCTCTGCAAGGCCCAAGCCACCCTTTCCTCTCCCGTTATACACTGAAGTTTCACTAATAACTTCACCTCCATGAATCACCTTAATGTTTTATCCATATGTGCGTGTCTGTTTCACAACATGAATGAGAGAGTCACAACATGTTGTGAGAATTCATTCACAACATGAATTCTCACAATATAGAGAATTACAATGGCAGAGGGAAAAAAAATTTGAAAATATCTATGACGTCTACCACTCTCAATTCAGAGGTTATCATAACACTCTGACCTTTTGTTTCAGTATCACCATTATACCTTTTTCACTGAAGAAATTATAACTTTTTTTCTTATTAGGAATACTAGTAAATTTAGAAAACTCAGCAGTGGCCACAGGACTGGAAAAGGTCAGTTTTCATTCCAATGCCAAAGAATGTTCAAACTACCGCACAATTGCACTCATCTCACATGCTAGTAAAGTAATGCTCAAAATTCTCCAAGCCAGGCTTCAGCAATACATGAACCGTGAACTTCCAGATGTTCAAGCTGGTTTTAGAAAAGGCAGAGGAACCAGAGATCAAATTGCCAACATCCGCTGGATCATGGAAAAAGCAAGAGAGTTCCAGAAAAACATCTATTTCTGCTTGATTGACTATTCCAAAGCCTTTGACTGTGTGGATCACAATAAACTGTGGAAAATTCTGAAAGAGATGGGAATACCAGACCACCTGACCTGCCTCTTGAGAAATCTGTATGCAGGTCAGAAAGCAACAGTTATAACTGGACATGGAACAACAGACTGGTTCCAAATAGGAAAAGGAGTACATCAAGGCTGTATATTGTCACCCTGCTTATTTACTTATACACAGAGTACATCATAAGAAATGCTGGGCTGGAAGAAGCACAAGCTGGAATCAAGATTGCAGGGAGAAATATCAATAACCTCAGATATGCAGATGACACCACCCTTATGGCAGAAAGTGAAGAGGAACGAAAAAGCCTCTTGATGAAAGTGAAAGAGGAGAGTGAAAAAGTTGGCTTAAAGCTCAACATTCAGAAAATGAAGATCATGGCATCTGGTCCCATCACTTCATGGCAAATAGATGGGGAAACAGTGGAAACAGTGTCAGACTTTATTTTTTTTGGCTCCAAAATCATTGCAGATGGTGATTGCAGCCATGAAATTAAAAGATACTTACTCCTTGGAAGGAAAGTTATGACCAACCTAGATAGCATATTGAAAAGCAGAGACATTACTTTGCCAACAAAGATCTGTCTAGTTAAGGCTATGATCTTTCCAGTAGTCATGTATGGATGTGAGAGTTGGACTGGGAAGAAAGCTGAGCACCGAAGAATTGATGCTTTCGAACTACGGTGTTGGAGAAGACTCTTGAGAGTCCCTTGGACTGCCATGAGATCCAACCAGTCCATCCTAAAGGAGATCAGTCCTGGGTGTTCTTTGGAAGGAATGATGCTAAAGCTGAAACTCCAGTACTTTGGCCACCTCATGCGAAGAGTTGACTCATCGGAAAAGACCCTGATGCTGGGAAGGACTGGGGGCAGGAGGAGAAGGGGACGACAGAGGATGAGATGGCTGGATGGCATCACCAACTCGATGGACATGATTTTGAGTGAACTCTGGGAGCTCGTGATGGACAGGGAGGCCTGGCGTGCTGCGATTCATGGGGTCGCCAAGAGTCGGACACGACTGAGCAACTGAACTGAACTGAGTAAGAACTATCATTTGGCCTTCCCAGTATAAATATAGCCTAGAAGAAACAATGAGAGACTTGTCCACAGAAATATCAGCGTGAACCCTGCTAGTCCATGAGTTCTAACACTCCTACCAATGCATCAAGCTCAACCCTCAACCAGGTTCCCACTGTGCCCCACGATAAGCAGTCAGGGAGAGGATGTCAGGATGAGAGAGACCTCAGACAACTCGGAAACATCATCTTTTGTGATAACTTTTCTATTTGTACTCTGCATTCTTTCAGAAAGAAATTAAAACACCTTTTTAAAAAAAATACATACTGGGTTTTTTAATTTAAATGATTTGTAACACTTTTTTGGGCCACAAAAGTAATTAAGAAAACTTGAAAGGGAATAAGAAAAACAATCTATAAAACCACCATTAATGGCTTAGAATAGTCTCTTCACACATACACATATATATTTGCAATTGTATACTTGTATTTGTGTGTGTATATATGTATACATATGTGTGTGTGTGTGTGTGTGTGTGTGTGTGTACATAACAGCTTTAAGGTATCATTCAATACCATACTACTCCTCCATTTAAAGTATACAATTCAATGATTTTTAATATACTCAGAGTTGTGCAATCCTCACCACAACCAGCTTTAGAACATTTTCATCACCCCAATAAGAAGCCCCATATCCATTAACTCTCGCTACTCATTTCTCCCCAGCCACCACCACTTCCATCCCAGCCCTCAGCAACCACTAACTACTTTCTGTCTTAGTGGATGCCATTTTGGATATTTCACATAAATGGAATTACACAGTATGTGGTCTTTTGTAACTGGCTTCCTTCACAAAGCATGTTGTCAAGGTCCGTTCATGTCATAATGCGCCATCCCTTTTTCCTAGCAAATACTGTCTGTCTCCCTTGTATAGATAGATCGTTTTTGTGTGTCCATTTCTCAGCTGCTGGACTTTCTGGATTGTTTCCACTTTTTCTGGCAGTTATGAATAATGCCACTTTGAACATTTGTGTACAAGTTTAAGGAGACCTGTGTTTTTATTTCTCTTTATATATCTAGGACTGTCATCACTGGGTCATATGACAGCTCTATGTTTAATATTTTTATTATATATATTTATATATATATTTATTAATATATATATTATATATTTACATCTCCAGTGTGTACTCTCTCCCACCCCCAGCTCCATAAAATCTCAACCAGTCAAAAATTAACTCATGAGATTAAAAAAAAAAAAGGCATCCTCAGCCCCCAAATTTGGTTGCAACTATCAACTAAGCAGAAGCTCTAAGTCACTGTATTTCAAATTGAGGTTAGGACATAATTTTCCTGATCTACTCAACTGCTTGAATAAAATGAGGCAAAGTCATCTTTCAACAACATAAACAGGATTCCATTTTCTCTTAGGAATACTGTTATGTCCCTAAGATTTCACACTTGGATTATAGTTCAATTCAGAAAAAGAAAAAACAAAATAAAAACTCCTTAATTATACCTTCAACTTGAGCTTATTTCAAGCATATCAGACTCCTCAGTTAATATGCTTAGTAAATGCTTGTCCTTCCCCAACTCCTGCTAAACTGACCTAGCTAGAGCAGAAGGGGGCAAAATTGGCTGTACTCAGATGAGTTCCGAGAAATCCAAGATTCTTTCCAGCTCAAACTAGGATTCTTTAATTCTATGATGAACTGGGAGAGGTAAGATGGAGAATTTTTATGTGTCTGAGAAAATACTAATACTATTGTAATAATATACAAAATGGACATTTTATCAGCTTGGTATCTTATTTTAATCCTTGGACTTCTAATGATGAAACTGATTCTTTTCTGGGGGCAGGGGGGAGAAAGTGGACTGGCAAAGTCAGATACAGAAACAGAGAAGGCTGAGCTCTCTGTCAAATGAAAAGAAACACAGTTGACTTCCTGGGGTTTCGAAGTACATTCTCTGGGTATGATCGGTAATTGTCGTGCAAATGTCCAAGTACTTGACTTCAAGGTAAGCAACGCTGATCAAGCCCTTGGATAGACACTTCACAATGGGGTTAAAATAAGAGCTGTGTTCCCAGCTGAGTAATCACCCCTGCAGAACAGCCTTCTAAGGGTTATCCTAAATCCCCAATGCCTCAGGCCCCAGCCACCCTGGTTAAAGGATCTGCATTTTGACAAGACATTGGGACCATATTCAACAGTTCTAAAAAGATACATGAAGCCACAGTATTTAAAATGAAAATTCTTGGAAAAGAAAGTCTGCATGGATAAAACACCTCTTATTGGGTTTCCCAATAATATTTCACAGGAGAGGCTCAAATAAGGAGAATCGATGGAATACAAAAGAAAAAAGGATGAATCTATCTACAAATGAATCTACCTACAAAACAGAAATATAGTTACAGATGTAGAAAACAGACTTAACGGCTACCAGGGGGAAGAAGGGGAGGGATAAACGGGAAGCCTGGGATTGACATATACATACTACTGTATATAAAACAGATAACTAGTAAGAACATGCCGTATAGCACAGTAACTCTACTCAATACTCTGTAATGGCCTGTATGGGGAAGGACTATGATAGAGTGGATGTATGGACACGTGTAACTAATTCACTTAACTGTCCGCCTGAAACAAACACAACACTGTAACTCAACTATACTTTAATAAAACCTTTTTAGAAAAAAGGAGAATCCACCACACAACACCCTCTTCCCGCATCACTCAGAACAGAGAAGAGCTGCACCCCCGTCTAAAGAACGCTCACGCGAAAGATCTGCTCGCCTGGTCACTGCGACACGGAGGCTGCGCCCTGATACCGCGACGCACATGATCACCACCAAGTCCACTGCAGCCGCACACTATAACTCACGCTCATCTCGAGATAGCATCGGCTAAGCGTCCCAAGGTGCCCCACCTGTATTTTCTCATTTAAACCTGATTTTGAAGGGAGTATGAAATGACACTCCCACTCCATTTTCCACAAAAGGAAACACAGCGGAGCCACTTGCATCCTGTTGAACAGTCAGTTCATGGCAGAGCTGAAATTCTGAGCAGAGGCTGCTCATTGCTGATATATCATCCAGACATGTCTCTGCCTGTGGGTCACAGTCTCTCATCATAGCGGACAGGTCAGTCACGTGGAAAACAGCTCATTTCTAGGCAAGGATTCCAGTTTTGCACTTTTCCACCGTACAAAAGCTGGAGAGGACTCCAGAGCAGCAGTCCAAAGTCTAAGCACGTAAATGTTCTGTGACAGAAGGGTGGCGGGTATCTACAGCATGGTGGGTAAGAACGAGCCCACCTGAGTTCTGATTGCCCGAGCAAGCATTGTCACCTCACACAAGTTACCTGGCCTCTCTCTGCTGCCACCTCCTTGTGGCCACAGTGTGATTCCTGACTCCCAAAAGTGTCCCTCTCCAGGGCCATGGGGAGGTGTGCTCTGCAAGTGTGCAAACTTGGCTCGGCTCCCAGCAGCACACCCAGCACCTCGAGCAGTGCCTGTCCCTCCACAGAGACAAAGTCAGAGCAAGCACACGCCTTGAGATGAAGGTTTTTTCCCTCTTGCACCTTTTGGGTAACTGCTTCGTCACCAGTAACGAGCACAGTGCCTGGCAGAGGGGAGCACTCAGCACAGGTTTACTGAACAGTACGTCAGTGGGCATGCAGGGTGAATGTCTGCCTGCCTAGATCGGCTCTTGCATGGGGACTCCCGGCCCCTCCGCCTTCTGCACGAGACAGGGAGCAGGAAGCCCCTCTCAGCTGGCTGAAACTGCCACCTCAGCCCTGAAGGAGACAATTTCTCCCTCTCCCTTGGTGTCTGGCATTCAGGTTCCAAGCCCAACTCCCTATTTCCTTGTTAAGACCAGTCACATGAAATTTGAGACAGACAATTACACAGGGCTTTTTAAAACGGCAAAATAATAAAAGAAAATGGATTCATATAGAGGTCAGTGGTATTGCGATGGTTGTATTTTATAGCCCCATACAATCTAGGTAGGTAACAGCCTCCCAAACAACATTAAAAAGTACAGTGGGCTGTGTGAACTCAGCATTCAAGATGACCATGAGTAGTTTTAAAAATGCCTCCCAAGCCCCTTCTCGGTGTGAGAATTATATACTAAGAGATGGGGAGAATCCATATGATGGTGAAAAGAGAGGACATAATAAGCTTGAGAAAGGGCAGAATCACGAGAGATAAAGAGTAACATTCCCAAAGCACCTTCCGCAGATCATTTTCATAACATGTTGAGAACGAAGAAAAAGGGAATTCTCCCATGATCGGGTCAGAGAACTGCTGGGTTAAATAAGAAACACAGGTTTCCTGACTGCAAGACTTACTAGAACCTACAAAACATTAAATGTATTCTTGATTTGCAAAGTCACAAAGAGCTGGACACAGCTGAGCGACCAACACACAATTTCCAACAGAGGGGTTTCATGTGTAGCATCTCTACTTATGTGGACAAAGAATTCTTATTCTTCAGAGCCTTTTCCAAGGTTGGTGTTCTGTACAATGCTCCTTAGGAACTACCAGAATAGGAGATCAAATGAGGACAAAGACGCCAAGAGACAAAACGGAGTCAGTTGGTGGATCAATACACACTAATAATTAGCTTATTCGTCCAAGCATAGTGAAAATGAGGTGACTCTCTGGCCATTTATTTCATTTGGAATAACATCTCATCATTCTGGGAGAACAATTATAGATATGAAATTATGGAAACGTAACTGATTCAGAGACAATAATAAAAACATTTATCACAGTAATAGGGACCAAGTACATTTCTAAGTTAAAGCTATTATTGTCTTTTAATCAATGGTAGCTATAGAAGGAAATGGCAACCCACTCCAGTGTTCTTGCCTGGAGAATCCCAGGGACAGGGGAGCCTGGTGGGCTGCCATCAACGGGGTCGCACAGAGTCGGACATGACTGAAGCGACTTAGACTGAAGCAACTTAGCAGCAGCAGCAGCAGCAGCTATATATACACACTAAAAACAGCCCCCTATACCCCAGGAGAAGTAGAAAAACATGATCTATTAAGAATCTTCTATGATACCTCAAAGCGAAAGTTTACTTTGGGGGCTTAAATGGGGGGAAAAAATCCAAGCTCTCACACTCAAAAGGTTTTGTTTTTCCAGTTGAGTTGCCTGCAGGCTCTTGAATGAACAAAAACAAATTGGATGTTTTCATTTTAGCTAAATACTGCCCTCTGCTGGAATGTGCACACAGTTTCTAACCTGTCTTCCAAGGGTATAAACATCTAAGCACTGTCTATAAGGTCTATAAAATACACACATTAATTATTTGGCATTAGAGGACTTGTGTTTCTATCCAAATTCTTTTGCTTATTGATTGAGTGATTTCAGTCCAACTGGCAGCCAGGTATATTAATATGGCTGACCCTGGGGCCCACCAAATTCAACCTAAAACTGAGTACTTACTTTGTCATGATCCTGCTTCTTATAAGGCCTAGCCTACTCGGTGACATACCAGGAATGGAATAATCACCCTTCTCCCTCACTTCCTTGCCTGTGTACAAGCCCTGCTGATCTGCCACCCTTTCAGGGCTATGTTCCTGGCAACACACACACACACACACACCCCACACACCCTCCCCCCCATACTCCAGGGCCAAAAAGTGACCTGCATCGTCCCCAGTGCATTATCTGGTCCAGGACTCTGTACTGCACATATTCCTGTCCTCCAGAATTCCCTCCCCTCTGTTAGATCACAGCATTGGGGTCACCTCCACCAGGCAGCTTTCCCGGGCCGCTCCAGCATCACACTCCACAAAGTTCTCTCAGTGTTATTTGCCTATGATTCCTGAAGCACTTATAACGTGCCGGGACAGCTTGTTCTTCCGTGTCAGTTCCAAATTGTCAACCCCATCTTTTACTGTTGTTTTTTTTTTAAAATACTAAAAGTATAATGTTTTTAAATAGTAAAAATATAAAATAGCAAAAGCATCTTCTACTATTGTGATTATGTAACTATTACATGATATCATTGTATCATGACTGGTCAACAGAAAATAACAGAATTCTATATCACTAAAACTACCATTTAAGACAGAAACCTGTAATCACTTTTTAAAATCAGATGCATAGTAGAATTACCTTGGAATTTCTTGAAAAATACAAATGCCTAAGTATTGTTATTTGTCTCCAAAGCTCCAGATGTCTTTCTGAGGAGCAGCCATGTTTAAAACCAACTGGACTATACGATGATCGTTTACTTTTATCTAGTTTGCTTCACTTGTTCTATTTCACATTCAGTGCTCCCATTTCATTACGTTTTCCAATTTCTGTCTCTTTTTGTTGTTGTTGTTGTTCTTTCTCAAGCCTTTTTCAAAAGTAGTAGATAAGCTTTTGGCTACATATGTGTATACAGTATGTATAATATAATGTATGTTTTAGAAAATTTAAGAATTTTTGCCTAGCTAAAAAATTATGACATTTTGATTCCACTTGTTTGACTTCGTATGAATAGAATGCTAGATTTCTAATTTATATTCACTCAAAACTTTGATATAGTTCCATGTATTTGGCATCTGGTATTACTGCTAAAAGTCTAGAAAATTTATTATCTTAGTGATTTTTAAAAAGTTTGAATAAAGCTTGAAACTTCTAATCCAATTCTGAGAATATAAAAAAGTACTACACTGTAAAAAAAAAAAAAAAAACCACCCAGGAAGTTAACAAGTGATATAGTATTATTAAGTAAAGTACAAATATTATTCAAATTTCAGAAAATTTTATGCTAGTGTCTATTATTTGTTTTCATATGTTATTTAAGACCCTATACTGTATTTAACTGCATTGAGCAGCTTCAGCTGTATGCAACAACTTCTGATAAGTTCTCTTTTCATTTTTATTCTATTACAAACATTTTCCAGTGTTCCCTGTTATGGCTTCTTAGATACACCCATCATTTAAAAGTGGACATTTAATTTCCATATAGGGGATTTTCTTTAAAGTATCTTTAATATTAATTTCTCTTTTGATACTAATTTCTCATTTAAATGTTTTCTCTGCAATCACTTTCTGTATTTTTCTCATTCTAACTTTATTGAGTCTTTCAATGGCTAAGTCAAAGATCTCTTTTCGTAAATGTCACACTGCACTTGAAAATATGTAGATTATTTTCAGATATCTTTTGATGTTGATTTCCTACATAATTCCACATGATAAGAGAAGAGACTCTGTATTATTTCAACACCTCTAGACCATGAAACTTTTGCACCTTGTTTTACATCCCTGGACATGTTCCAGTGTCTCTGAGTTTATAGTCTCCGGGAATTTGAATAGAATTTGTATCCTACTAATTATGTTGAATTGGTTCGTAGTGTTTTCAGGTCTACTGTATCCTTCTACTTCTCTGTATAGTCATTCTATTCATTTTTGAGAGTTTGATACTGAAACTCCAACTAAAAATCTTAATTTATCTACTTAAAAAACAATTGTAATATATAATGGAACCATACATAACCTTATTCTGTATGTTCCAAGTCTCCTGTAAATGGGTTATCATACTTTTATAACTTAAAAAAGAGATTTTTTTTAACTGGACTTGTCACTAGGACTTGCCAACAGATTAGATCTACTTGTATGTGTTAAAGGGGAAAGACCTCAATTGAAGCAGAGATCACATGCCCTAATAAGGTGCCAAGTTGGAGAAAACAGGAAAGTATCATATTCTACAAACAAGCTGGATGTTACATGCAAGTGTGCCATCAACACGACTCCCCGTTATGATGTGGAACAGGGTAGTGAGGATACATTTTCAAACACACACATCTTGCTGTGGACACCCACCTCGAGCAGATTTGGACATTCAGCCTCTGAAGCATCATCAGTGATGTGAACCACTGTGCAGGACAGCCTGGGTTGGGTGGGGTCGCCTGGACCCTGAAGACACTCAGCACACCTCACCACTCACCTCTGCACAGCAGCGGAGCTCCCCAGACCCCACGACAATCAGGACACCCTCACAACCTCCATCCTCTAGGACCCACTTGCCCAGCACAGAACAGAGGCTCCACAGAGGTGGAACGAGCTGGAGAACAGAAGAGTGACGGAGGACTGAATGGAACAGACTGACCTTGGTAATGAGAGGAACGCCCTCTGCAAGTCAGGAGAGGTCCCCAAGCACTGTGGGAGGAAACCAGTAAATGCTAACTGAATAAAAAGTGGAAGCACACAGTACCTTTGATCAGTGCTGCTGGAGGAACTCTGGGCCCTGCTGCCCCACAGCACCCTACTCTTGCCTCTGAGTCCATTGGCTCCTGCTCTCCTTCTCCACACACTTCAACTCCCAGTTGACTAGAGAATGCTAAGCACTTTCTGAGTTCCCCAGGTGGGGAAGGAGCACACATACCTTCTTCAGTTTCTGCAGCGCTGGAGGGCATATCTGGTTTCTTCTCTGACGTGGCTTCTTGCTCTTCAAGAGCCTAAGAAAGGCAGGAAAAAAAAAATCACTGAAAGCCGTTTGAGGCTTCAGATATGCAGCAAGGGATGCAGATCACAGTGGAGGATCTGAGAGGTGAAACAGCCAGAGGCAAAGCCAGGGGAGGTGGGGGCAGATGGAGTGTCCGGGAACATGAAACAGCAGCCTGCGTGACGCAAGAGATGGTGGAAGGAACCCGAGACAAGGGCCAAAACTGTCTCCGCTAGTGGTTCTCACTGCTTCCCCTGATCACAACAGCAGAAGGTTCTCAGGAGCATGAGACACGAACCAAAAGGGGGACAGAGAAGAGTAAAGCTTAAAATCAGTAAGAAGGGCTGCTGTTTGATGCATCTGCCTGCCTAGACTCCCATCCACACCCTAAGACACGGGGATCAGGGGCCTGGAGAGCAGGGGGAAACACTAATACAGAGAGGACCCCTGATACGTGGAGCGCCTAGGATGAGCATAAGCCAAGGGTTGCATGTTGGCACAGGCAGGGTCAGGCTGTTCCTGGCCAAGACTGGGTCATGAGCCGTAGATAGAATGAGGTTACCCTGCAAGCCCTCTGTACTTCCTTTTCAAATGGATTCCACACAGTCAATGAAAATGTGAAGAGACAGAATTATGTGTGGATATGTCAAAAACTATCCAAGCCTGCAAGAGCACATGTTCCAAAACAAATACACGGGCGAACTGGGGCAGGCAACCCTCCAACCAACAGAGACCCCTAAACCACCTCCCCACCCTCCGCCCTGGGCATGCTTTTCAGCTCAGCGCATCAAGTGCTTATTAATGACTATGTCAGAGCATCCCGCAGCCAGAGCAAAAAGAACAGGAAAATAGACATAATTGACCAAATCACAAAGAGGCAGGGAACAAGCAGTCCCCAGGCACCCAGACTCTGTGGCTATTACCTGTCCCTAGCCTGACTCCCAGGACACCATACTCACTCTTTTAGGGCCCATGATGGAATGATGGATGGATCAGAGCAGATATGTCTGGGGAGGTACTAAGGAGATGGCAGGATGAGGGAAAGCGGTACTTGCAAAATCGTGTCCTGCTGTTTGCAACCCCATGGAATGTAGCCCACCAGACTCCTCTGTCCATAGGATTATCCAGGCAGAAGTACTGGAGTGGATACCCATTCCCTCCTTCAGGGGATTTTCCCAGCTGAACCCAGGTCTCCCGCATTGCAGGCAGATTCCTTACCATCTGGGCCACCTGGGGAGCCTCACAGGGTGAGTACCTGGGGTTAAAAGAGGACTGACCACACAGGTTCAAGGCCGAAGACAGCCCCTGACTCCATGTGTTTACCTGGGGGTCAGCCTTAACCTGCAAACCCTAGTCTCAAAGGCAACTGGCAAGTCTATGCAAAAAGACATTAGGCAATGCTGGTTTCTTATTACAAAATAAGGAAATACTTCTTTTTTAAATTAAAACTTAATTTTTATTCCTGTAATTTTGGATACAACTTCAGAACATTTATATTTCCCAGCCATCTTATACATTAATTCTAGCCAAGTTCTAAAACTAATTTATCAGTATTTGATTAACATAAAAAGCTTTGTTATGCGGAAAAAACAAAAACATGATTAAAGATATAGCTAATATTTTGCCTACTACTTAATTTCCTAATAACTACCTTTACACTTTGGATATTTAACACAAACCTGTCATTTTCAGCATTTAATATTTATTACAAATGATCAGTCTACCAGTGTCAGCTATAATATCACATAATAACATGAATCTGTTATAGCTCAGAACAAGGATTGCTTCTGAATGGGATCACCATCACCTGTACAGGTCTTGTATCCTGCAGAGCAAACTCCAGTTTCTGCAGCAGGTTTTATCGTCGTTATGCTAGAAGGCTGCAGATAACTGAGCAATGCCTGAACCCAGACCCGGAAGCTGCCTCGAGAACAAATGAGTCTCTCAAAGCAAGTCACTGTCTATAGCTATTACATAAAAATAGACTTTTAGACATCTAAGATTTAATAAACAAACATTTCATTACACTCTATATAATTTTACGTGTTAACCCAAATTGTAAAAGTTTAGTGTGGACAGCCTATATGATGATCACTACCTGCTTACATTTACCGGACTCGTCCAACTGGCTATAACCCCCTCCTTGTGTTCAATTAATTCACCAGAGCAGCTCACAGAACATAGAAACATTTTATTTACTAGCTTCTAGGTTTATTATCAGTTCAGTTCAGTTCAGTCGCTCAGTTGTGTCCGACTCTTTGAGACCCCATGAACTGCAGCACGCCAGGCCTCCCTGTCCATCACCAACTCCCGGAGTTCACCCAAACCCATGTCTATTGAGTTGGTGATGCCATCCAACCATCTCTTCCTCCATCGTCCCCTTCTCCTCCTGCCCTCAGTCTTTCCCAGCATCAAGGTCTTTTCACATGAGTCAACTCTTCGCATCAAGTGGCCAAAGGATTGGAATTTCAGCTTCAGCATCAGTCCTTCCAATGAATATTCAGGACTGATCTCCTTTAGGATGGACTGGTTAGACCTCCTTGCAGTCCAAGGGACTCTCAAGAGTCTTCTCCGACACCACAGTTCAAAAGCATCAAATTCTTCAGCACTCAGCTTTCTTTATAGTCCAACTCTCACACCCATACATGACCACTGGAAAAACCATAGCCTTGACTAGACGGACCTTTGTTGGCAAAGTAATGTCTCTGCTTTTTAATATGCTGTCTAGGTTGGTCATATATTTCCTTCCAGGGAGCAAGTGTCTTTTAATTTCATGGCTGCAATCACCATCTGCAGTGATTTTGGAGCCCAGAAAAATAAAGTCATCCACTGTTTCCCCATCTATTTGCCATGAAGTGATGGGACCGGATGACATGATCTTAGTTTTCTGAATGTTGAGCTTTAAGCCAACTTTTTCACTCTCCTCTTTCACTTTCATCAAGAGACTCTTTAGTTCTTCTTCACTTTCTGCCATAAAGGTGGTGTCATCTGCATATCTGAGGTTATTGATAAATACATGGTAACTCTAATAATATAGCTATATATCTAAGAGAATATAACTCAGGAATAACCAGATGGAAGAGACATACAGGGCAGGGTCTGAGGAAAGGGCACAGAGTTTCCGTGCCACTCCAGGCAGGCCAGTCACCCAGCACTTCCAACCAATTCCCCAAATGGAAAGATTATACCTTCAGGTCCTTTCCCCTCCCTGAAGGTCAAGGGGGTAGGACTGAAAGTGGGTGGGTCTCCTGGTAACTAGCCCCTATCCTTAAGTGCTTTTCTATAGTCGCCAGATTAGCATAACAACAACAAAAAAAAACACACACATTTATCTGCTCAACATTTTGGAAATCCCAAAGGTCTGGAGAGCTATGAGCCAAGAACCATGGACTGAGACCAAATATATTTCTTATTGTAAGTTATGACATCACAATTTCTGGAAGAACCTCAGCCTCATTCCCTTCCAGTCTCCCTATGCACCACCCAACCAACAGGTCAGGGCAGGAAGGATTAAAAAAAAAAAAGGGATGCTGATACCTGGAACACAAGGCCATCCCACTGCAATAGATTCTTCTTTTACCAAGTGTCTTCCAGAAAATGAAAATCTCTGATACACTAGAAAGTAACCTTCAGTTGGTCTTTGTTATAGCATAATCCAGTATAATCAATTATTAAAGCATCTAGATTTACTCACCCTAAATCTCCCAAAATCATCAGTAAAAATGATCTCAAATAGGTTACGAGAAATTACAAATCTGACTTAAGAAGTTGGAGGTTTGTATAATGAAAGAAATGTTTCCAATTCTGGCTTTCCACGGAGCACGCTCTCGCCTTTGCAGGAGTTTGGTGGTCCTACTGCGGTCTTGCTAAGCTCTGCCCCTGTGATGGGGGAGCCTGACAGGCTGCCGTCTATGGGGTCACACAGAGTCGGACACGACTGAAGCCACTTAGCAGCAGCTGCAGCAGCAGCCCCTATGAAGCTGCAGGGAGAGGCACTCACCTTAAGCAAGGCTGCCGGGCCAGGCCCAGCCTCTGTCTGGGTAGAACATCCACCCCTGGGGCCTGGGTAAGAAGCCCTGGGAATGGCTGAGGGGGCTTCTGCATCTTTAAAAGTACCCTTAAGCACAAAAAGGAAATACCGTAGGCCAGAAAATTATACACTAAACTCCCTGGAAGGAAAGTTATGACCAACCTAGACAGCATATTAAAAAGCAGAGAATTACTTTGTCAACAAAGGTCCCTCTAGTCAAGGCTATGGTTTTTTCAGTAGTCATGTATGGATATGAGAGGTGGACTATAAAGAAAGCTGAGCGCTGAAGAATTGATGCTTTTGAACTGTGGTGTTGGAGGAGACTCTTGAAAGTCCCTTGGACTGCAAGGAGATCCAACCAGGCCATCCTAAAGGAAATCAGTCCTGGGTGTTCACTGGAAGGACTGATGTAGAAGCTGAAACTCCAATAATTTGACCACCTAATGCAAAGAGCTGATTCATTGGAAAAGACCCTGATGTTGGGAAAGATTGAAGGCAGGAGGAGAAGGGGACAACAGGGGATGAGATGGTTAGATAGCATCACCAACTCAATGGACATGAGTTTGAGTGAACTCCGGGAACTGGTAATGGACAGGGAGGCCTGGTGTGCTGCAGTTCATGGGGTGGTAAAGAGTCGGACACGAATAACAACTGAACTGAACTGAAGTGAAGTGGCTCAGTCGTGTCCGACTCTTTGCGACCCCATGGATTGTAGATTACCAGGATCCTCCATCCATGGGATTTTCCAGGCAAGAATACTGAACTGAACTGAAACTCCCTAAACCCAGAAACAAAGATAGTTCATACTCTGAAGAGCATGTTTCATTTTTATTTAAAACAAAAACAAACCCTATCCGGAGAAAGCAATAATCTTTGCTGTAGAATATTTATGGTTAAATGTTTTGGAGTTTCCAGGTAGCTCAGTGGTAAAGAATCTGCCTGCCAATGTAAGGGCTGCAAGAGCCACAGGAGATGCAGGTTTGATCCCTTCATTGGGAAGATCGCCTGGAAGAGGAAATGGCAACCCACTCCAGTATTCTTGCCTGGAGAATTCCATGGACAGAAAAGCCTGGCAAGCTACAGTCCATGGGGTCTCAGAGAGTCAGATGCACCTGAGCACGAATTAAAAAAAAAAAAAAAGAAACTCCCTAAACTCAACAAACAGAAGTAGTTTATACTCTGAAGAGCGTGTTTCATTTTGTTTAATAAAACCTATATGGAGTAAGTTATAAGTTTTGTTATATAATATTTATGGTTAAAATCTTTCATTTAGTTATATAAAGCAAACATTTTACAAAAGTCAAAACTGATAACAGTATCAGTTTTCTAAACTGACTGTTTACTTTGTAAAGCCTAAACTGGTGATGAAATGGGTGCTTTTTTCCGGTGGTGCTTATTAATGGATGTGCTTGAGAAGACTGTGGGTTGGGAGGTTGCAGGGGGGGCCACACAATCTGGTGAGCAAATCCGTTATACCTGTGAGCACTAGCAACTAAACTGACTGAAGCCCTTTTACTCAAAAGAACATTCTGCTTAATAATAATTAAAATACATAAATCTGCTTTCTAGTGTTTGAGATTTGACCAAAAAAATAATAATAATGAAGATAAAACATTTTAAACCTAAGGTGGGCATGCTATAACAACACTCAAAGCTGATGTTTGGGTGATGGTAGGAGGGGGAAAAATATCTTTGAAAAACTACTAGTCTCAAGTAGCCAGCCCCATTCAAGAAGAAGTTGTACACAGAAACAAAGGCTTAACTGTATGTAAGTTCTTAAGAAATCCCAGAAGAAGGTATTATTCATGTAAAATAACCCTAAAGGCAACTGCTTTAGGTAAGAATTATAATACAATCAGTAAATTAATAGCAAATATCCAACATTAGAATTTTAAAATTCAACATCAGTGATGCTGGCTCATGAAAAGGGAACAATATTATATAAATGACTACTGCCAAAATATTATATAATAATCTTCATTCTACTGGTGTAACAGTTTCCAATGCCATGTCCCTCCAAGTCCCATTAGGAAAAAAAAAGTGCTACCTCTCAAAAAAAAAAAATACTGTTCCCCAGATAACGAGTTTGCTGTTTGAACTCTCAAAAAGCATGAGTTATTATATCTTACAACACAATAAAGGGCACAAACCTTGATGAGAAAGGCTCTATCCCAAAAGTATTTTCTGAAGAGTTTGATATCTGCCTCCAGCAAATGCTCGGCTGTGTGGTTAAGCGTCAGGGTCAGGGTTTCTGATGAATGAATGTACCGCAGAGAGGCATCTTCGCTGAGCTGCACGCGGGAGAAACCTGGGGAACGCCTGCCCTGGAAGCTGAAACACCAGAAATCAAAACCCACAGTCCCAGTGCCCTGATACTATCCCATCAGCCCTGATATTATTACAAACCCACTGGCCGAACAATTGCTTCCTACTGAAGACAGGTACATAAGGCCATATAAACACATCCTAATAAAGCCATCTTTCTTTTCCCAGCTAGAGAAGTCATCAATTGAAAAGCTGTTCACAGAGAGTTACATAATTAATGCAACAGTACTGACTTGTAAACATAGTGCTTCACCTCAATATTTCATTCTTCTTTTAATCTGAAAAGATGCCTCTGGCCTTAATGGCACCACATATAGAACAAATTGGCTGGCAGCTGATGGTTTATTAGGTGATTATAGTGGAAAACAGATATGATCTCTAGGGAGCATGGTGAGGTTTGGATGTTACAAACAAGCGAGATACTCATAACACAGGTCCACTGCTGTAAATCATTTCCTCGTGCAAATGAAAACATACAAAAATTTGATCATGTTAATTTTTGAAATCACTCATAGAAAAAGGAACAATATCCTCAAACTAAATTCTAAGTATCAGCTTATTTTCTGTGTGGCAGAGAACTACTGCATGTTCATTATTAGGAGCTCTAGGTAGGCTCCTCAGTTAGCCTCACAATATTCTGGATGGTCTATAGATCGATAAAGAAGGGTCAGGAGGGAGATGCCAGTGCTCCCAGGCAACAGCCCACAGGAGCTCCCGAATTCTTCCGTTCACAGAACTAGCTCTATGCCTCTCTCCTCTTCTTCCATTACATCACTTTGTTAATGAACACTTGCATATTTGCAAAATTAAAGTGTAGTTCCAACCACATCAATGTTGCCTCCATCACATGGAATGATAGATCCATTAAGAACACTCATACTCTAAGATTTGGGGCATCTCCCCACACTCGACATAATTACCATCAGGGACTTCAGAATCTTCTAGAAAACAACTCCCCATGCTAACAGCAAGCCACTGAAGTGAATAATTCAGCCTAAGCAATAAGAGTCTTGTAATTAATTTAGAAAATGGAAGCTCCTTCACATAATCAGAATTTAGCTTACAGTCTACTTCTAATCCCATCATGAATGAATTTATTAGATGAGTAAACATTTAATTTTAATTTTATTGACATATAGCTGATTTACAATGTTGTGTTAGTTTCAGGTATATAGCAAAGTGATCCAGTTATACGTGTATTCATTCTTTTTTAGATTCTTTTCTCGTATAGGTTATCACAGAATATATCTGTGCTATATAGTAGGTCCTCTTTGGTCATTTATCTTATATATAATAGTAAGCATATGTTCTGGAGAAGGCAATGGCACCCCACTCCAGTACTCTTGCCTGGAAAGTCCTATGGTTGGAGGAGCCTGGTGGGCTGCAGTCCCTGCGGTTGCTAAGAGTCGGACACGACTGAGCAACTTCACTTTCACTTTTCACTTTCATGCATTGGAGAAGGAAATGGCAACCCACTCCAGTGTTCTTGCCTGGAGAATCCCAGGGACGAGGGAGCCTGGTGGGCTGCCCTCTATGGGGTCGCACGGAGTCGGACATGACTGAGGTGACTTAGCAGCAGCAGCAGCATGCATACATTCACCCCAAGCTCTCGCTCACCACAATGTTTCCCTTTGATAACCGTAAGTTTGCTTTCAATATCTGTAAATCTGTTTCTGCTTTGTAAATAAGTTTGTTTGTATCATTTTAAATTAGATTCCACACACAGATGATATGATATTTGTCTTTGATTTAATTCACTTAGGATGATAACCTCTGGGTCCATCCATGTTGTGGCAAAAGGCATCATTTCATTCTTTTTTATGTTAGAGTAATATTCCACTGTGTATGTATGTGTGGGTATACACACATTTATACACACACACACACGTAGATATATATACCCTATATGTTCTTTGCCCATTCTTCTGTCAGTTGCTTCCATATCTTGGCTACTGTAAACAGTGCTGCTATGAACACTCAGGTGCATATATTTTTTTAGCTTATGTTTTTCTCTGGATATATGCCCAGGAATAGAATTGCTAGATCATACGCAAACTCTATTTTTAGTTTTTTAAGGAACCTCCACACTTTCTCCATAGTAGTTATACCAATTTACATTCCCACCAACAGTGTAGGAAGGTTCCTTTTTCTCGACACCCTATCCAGCATTCATTGTTTGTGGACATTTGATAATGGCCATTCTGACCAGTATGAAGTGATAGCTCATTGCACATTTTATTTGCATTTCTCTGATAATTACTGATGTTGAGCATCTTTTCATGTGCTTTTTGGACATCTGTATGTTTTCTTTGGAGAAATGTCTACTTAAACCTGCCCATTTTTTGATCAGGTTGCTTGCTTTTATTGACATAGAGGATGTGTAAACTTTTAAAATACATATCATCTTCTGGTCTTGGACACAAAAGAAAGATACAAAGCTACCAAACATAAAGTGGGGCTCCAGGTCCTCAGAGTAACCCTGAACTACCCACAATGACAGAGTCGAGGAACCGGTCCCGCCTCGCCCTTTCCAGGTAAAGAAAGTGTGGTCACGGCAGAGCAAAGGCAAGGGCAACTCCATTAGGATGGGCTCTTTCCTTATTTGGTGTTCATTTGACCAAGTGAGAACAAAAATAGAAAGCTGTGACTTCAGCATCTACTCGGGTGGCATACAACCATAAATTAATTACAATGAGTTCCATGGGCCAAATGAAAAGAACCAGTCCATGAAGACAAACCATGTAATAACACTGATAATACTGAATATGTATGTAATATTTTGCAATGCTCATTGCTGCTTCCCGTTTATTACCACATGCTAAGTCAAGGAAATCATTGTATAGGATTCCTCTAATCATAAGTAAACACTAATAAAAATGACCGATCTGAACGATTCTAAGTAATATACATTGAAAGTGTTATCATCTTCAACATAGAGAACTTTACATTTGACAAATTATTTCACTTCCATTATTTCCAGATCCTACTAACCAGTCCATTGGCTACATAGTATCTAAGATTAGGGTTTGTTATTCATTGATTCAACAAAAACTTACTATCTTTCAATGAATGTATATGCTGAACACAGCACGTAAAATAGAAATGTTTCAGTCCCCAAATGATTTAGAATGGAAAAACAAATGAAATAAATGATTATATATAAAATCATAAGTGATGATATATAGTATAAATTAATGATAATTATAGTCATGATTAACACTTTAATCATAGTCATAAAAGATCAGACTGTAGAAGAAGTGACATTTAAACTAATGAAAGATAAGGCAGGGTTAGGCTAGTGTTTCCCAACATATTTTTCTTATTGTAGCCACCTCCCCAACCATGGAGCCTTTTAAGAGACTTTTCCTGACTCCCTCTCCCCCATAAAGTATGAATACCAACTATCACTCTATATCTGTTTACATATGATATGTATAGCTATACTTTATACATGGAAACTGATGGTAAACTATAAACCAAATGTTAGCTTGTGGTTTGGTCATCTTTAATTTTTCCATAATGCTTGGAAGACTTTATAGAAGTAGATTGAGAGAGAATCTATCAAGCAGTCAAACTCACTTTGTGATGTCTTCAACCAGCTTGGAGTGTCCACCATGTAAAGCCAAGTCTAAAGGCGTGGCACCCTCCTCGTTGGGTAACGTCAGGGCCTGGGCTCCCCCAGGGAGACACAGGAGCAACTGGGAAAGCTTAGCGAGGCCCCATCTCACAGCCAGGTGCAGAAGAGACTCCCTGTGCAGAGAAACTGAAAAGAAAAAACATGTGACATTATTAATAGTTCCTCCATTTAAAAAGTTTATCTTCCATATTTTCTCCAAGAGATTGTCAGAGTAAGAACAGTAATAGTAAGCATGGAAGACCTGGCAGGAATGATCAAAAACATCTGATCCAAACACCTCGTTTTGCAGATGTGGAAAGGTCAGTGAATTGCGCCAGGTCAGGCAGGCACTGGAGCCAGCTTTGCTCATCTGGTACAACGTTGTTCTACCCACCACGTTCAGTGAAGTCATCTGGGGAAAACAGTGCTAGGAGAGCACCATCTTTTGGAAATAGACATCATCAATTTCCTAAGGTGTTCTCTAAGGAGATGCTGCTACCCTAGCAGGACAGGCTATTAGGGGCCATGAGTGTCAAGGAGCCTTCATTTCCACCCTTTGTCCTCAGAGGTGCTCCTCCCCACTCAGCAGCTGAGGCAGAAATGGATTCTAAATCCATGACCTCTCTCAAACTTCATGGAGGTACTTTTATCCATCCGTTAGATTCTTGGGTTTACTTCAGTGTTGCCAAAGCTACATATACCTGTGTCTGTGTTTGTGTGTATATGTGTGTGTGTACTCAGGTGTGCTCAATAGTGTCTGATTCTTTGAGACCCCATGGACTGTAGCCCACAGCTCCTTTGTCCACCAGTACTTTCTTTGAAAAGCTTGACTTGTGCCTCTTTAGATGCCCCTTGACATGGGGGTCCTGGCCTGGTCTATGTCTGGGTTTCCACTATTGGTGTTTGCCAGTGTGTCTTATGGCTGTTTCTTGACTGTGTCCTCTTATAGGCTGAGGGGATCCTGGAAGTTTTTATTGCTAACATTTAGCATAGTATATGGGCTTACAAGGTGGCTCAGTTCAGTTCAGTCGCTCAGTCGTGTCTAACTCTTTGCAACCCCAAGAACCACAGTACACCAGGCCTCCCTGTCCATCACCAACTCCCGGAGTTTACTCAAACTCATGTCCATCGAGTCAGTGATGCCATCCAGCCATCTCACCCTCTGTCGTCCCCTTCTCCTCCTGCCCTCAATCTTTCCCAGCATCAAGGTCTTTTCAAATGAGTCAGCTCTTCGCATCAGGTGGCCAAAGGATTGGAGTTTCAGCTTCAACATCAGTCCTTCCAATGAACACCCAGGACTGATCTCCTTTATGATGGATTGGTTGGATTTCCTTGCAGTCCAAGGGACTCTCAAGAGCCTTCTCCAACACCACAGTTCAAAAGTATCAATTCTTCGGTGTTCAGCTTTCTTCACAGTCCAACTCTCACATCCATACATGACCACTGGAAAAACCACAGCCTTGACTAGACAGACTTTTGCTGGCAAAGTAATGTCTCTGCCTTTTAATATGCTGCCTAGGTTGGTCATAACTTTTCTTCCAAGGAGTAAGCGTCTTTTAATTTCATGGCTGCAGTCACCATCTGCAGTAATTTTAGAGCCCAAAAAAATAAAGTTTCTCACTGTCTCCACTGTTTCCCCATCTATTTGCCATGAAGTGATGGGACCAGATGCCATGATCTTAGTTTCCTGAATGTTGAGCTTTAAGCCAACTTTTTCACTCTCCTTTCACTTTCATCAAGAGGCTCTTTAGTTCTTCTTTGCTTTCTGCTATGAGGGCAGTAATGTTTTAAAGTAATGCTCAAAATTATCCAACCCAGGCTTCAACAATACATGAACTGTGAACTTCTAGATGTTCAAGCTGGTTTTAGAAAAGGCAGAGGAACCAGAGATCAAATTGCCAACATCCGCTGGATCATCGAAAAAGCAAGAGAGTTCCAGAAAAACATTTATTTCTGCTTTATTGACTATGCCAAAGCCTTTGACTGTGTGGATCACAATGAACTGTGGAAAATTCTGAAAGAGATGGGAATACCAGACCACCTGACCTGCCTCTTGAGAAACCAGTATGCAGGTCAGGAAGCAACAGTTAGAACTGGACATGGAACAACAGATTGGTTCCAAATAGGGAAAGGAGTACATCAAAGCTGTATATTGTCACCCTGCTTATTTAACTTATATGCAGAGTACATTCTGAAAATGCTGGGCTGGATGAAGCACAAGCTGGAATCAAGATTGCTGGGAGAAATATCAATAACCTCAGATATGCAGAAGACACCACCCTTATGGCAAAACCCGAAGAACTAAAGAGCCTCCAGTGATTTAAAAAAAAAATCCTCCTGCAATGCAGGAAACCAGGGTTCAATCCCTGAGCCAGGAAGATCCCCTGAGAAGGAAATGGCAATCCACTCCAATATTCTTGCCTGAAAAATCCCATGGACAGAGGAGCCTGCTAAAGTCATTCAGTATTTATTGAGTTGAATGACAAGTGACTGTTAAAAATCTCAATCATTTGTGTATGTTTAAATCATCTAATTTAGAGTTTGTACACCGTGTTCCTACTATGACTCAGTACCTGGAACACAGCTGGCCCATGATAAACATGACACTGGAAACATGTCAAAGAATATACTTGCTTATATTTAGAAAAGCTAAACCTATGAACTCCATAGGCATCAAGACACACCTTAAGACAAATGCAGTCTTAACAACTGAACGCGAAAATGCTAACATTCAAGATCTGTCGGAATAAGTGCGCAGTAAGGATCTGAGTTGCACATACCCCCCAGTTCAGTAATATTACTGACTGCTTGTAATCTGAAAGAGATCCAGAGGATGCTGCCTCACCCTGGAGTGGAAAGTCCCAGAGGATAGGACCTTATCTATCTTTCATCCTAGCACAGTGCCTGGTGAGTTATATGCTCTATAAATATTGTTTGCTTATTGAATGAATAAATGACCAATGGCTCTTTCCCTGATGAGTACCCATGATAGTCAGCTTTTAATACATGGCTACAGATGCTCTTTGAAGCATCTATCATTCTTAGTTTTTCCTCTGGTATCAATACCTCTTGACCAAAATCTATGAACCCAAACTACATACTCCCACACAGCTGGGACACTGAACACAAAACCTACCGATTTCTCCACCCAGCTTAGTGTCTACACCGACATGGTTTTGCTACTCCATTGTCTTCATTTGCATAACCTGACTAGTCCGGGAGGACTCCGGCCTAGGCAAAGATTGAATATTCATCATACGACCTTCCTTCAAGGCATATCAATGCTTTATTAGAAAGCATTAACAGTTTAAGCCCTAAAACCAATATTTAACCACTCTACAATGATCTTGATCTAATCCTAGTCAAACTCCCTTCCCTGCCACCCCCCCACCATCACTCCTCCTCTGCATTTGAAAACCCTCATTAAAACAAACTTCCAGTTCTCAGTAAGTTCCAACCATGTCTTCCCTCTTCAAGGTGATGCTAAGGCCCACTGGGGGAACAGGGGGCTCTCCCTCCTCAGGCCCTAAACCCAGCCTGGCCTCACCAGCAGGCTATGCTGCTGGAGAGAGCATCCAACAAGACTCTAACGTGGAACAATCAGAAGGGAATACTCCATTGCACATGGGTGCAAAAGAAAATGGTTTAGCTTCCGTTTTTAATTGGTTTACACTGTTTCTACATGAAGATCAATGAGCATAAAGCCTTATAGTTCAAATGTGCAGACGTCACAGACTTCACTGGACGTGTATCTGTGTAACACAGCACAGACCCTCCCCCCAACTCCAAGCAAAATGACATCTGAAAACAGACAAAGCAGTGTACCCCCACCAGACAAGCTTAATATACTTGCTATCTTTCAAAGACTACCAGAGAACTTATCTTTATTTTATCCTTTAACTTCTTGATTTTTAAACCCACTTAATTAGAAAGTAAGGTTTTGTTACTCTTAACTGATTCCCAACAAGGCACATTTGGTAACACTGACACTTTTTTTCCTTCTCAAATAATAATCAGGAAGAGACTTGTTAGGATCACGTGACAACACACACACAGCCACACAAGCACACTGCCCAGGGTGCCAGTCAGCAAGCAGTTATAGCCAGCCACACTCGGATGGGACCGCTCAGTCACAGCTCTCGGTCTGAACCTGGTGAGAAATGCCCATGCTTATATGGCATACAATTTTTTTTTTTTTTTTAAGAAAAATACGACCAAAAGGGAACATCTAAAATTTTCGTGTTCTCGTTTAAAATCATAGCACTGATAAAGGCAGTGTGGTATCAACCATTTAAATGGTACTCCCTGTAGTGCTTGGAGCAAGGGCCTAAAATACCCTCAAACCTGCCTGTACTTCACTGTACCCAACCTGACTGAGGTGTGAGTGTGGACAGAACCTGCTTCCTCCACCAGCAGCATCTGCCAGGCCTGTTCGCTAGACCTTTCTCCTGTTCTCTCCTTTCCAGCTCCATATGTTAGCAGCCAGAGCTCCTGGCCCCCCCGCAATCAATAGAAATTGACTAAAAGTCAGACAAGAAATTCAGGCAAGGCTTTACTGGGGGCCCTGCTGCAGCAGAGGGGAGACAGAATAAACAACAGGTTCCCTTGCTTGCTCCTTCCCTGAGTGGGTTAGAGCTTCCTTATATGGGGTGAGGGTGGGGATGTGTTCAGAGGATGGCTGGATAGGTGGCTTAGGCGGCTTGCCCACCCCTCAGGTGGCGTGGAGTGCAGGAGGCAGGCACAGTATTTTGCTTTTGCTCCAGCCTCTTCAAAGTGGCAGTTGGGTTTTTTGGTCTCTGTGTATCTTTCGTCCAGAAACTGTCCCAAATGCACACGGACCCAGTTACTTTTAGTCCCAGGCAGTTTCTCTGCATTTTGTTGCTCGAGGAGAGGGGTGTGCAGGTGTAAGCATTGCAGCAAAGGGTCCCAGGACGTCTCACAGCCGCACACCGTGCTCAGTGGGAAAGGACAGCAGGTCTTGGGGGCTGGGCGCTCACAGTAGCCACTGTCCCCCTCTGGATCCACCTGCTTCCTGGGAAAGCGGTAGGCAGGGGGAGAGAAGCGCTTCTGGTGTTTGAAGTAAACCAAAAGCTGCCCAAAATGTGTTCAGAACAAGCTTTCGCGCTCAATATAGATAGATGTTCAGACCCCAGAATCAAGCAAAGAGCTTGAAATAGGAAACATCATGACATATATAAATAATTCTGCTTGTTACAGAGTTTCAGATTCTTAACAGGGGTCAGGAAAACAAGCTGTGGAAAGGGGTTCTGCAATTTGGCAGACATGGGAGAGTTTAATTTAAATGAAGGGTTTTTGGTGTTTTTTTTTTAAACCAGATAAATTTGTCTTTTCCTGTTTAGTTGGTGCCCAGACTTATTTGGACTGAAACAGAATTAGTAATAATTGCTCTAATGGAAAACATTAAAAGGTGTGACCTGTAACATCCCGGGAGCAAGACACAAAAAGGAACAGCAGACTGTGACATTCAATCAACAGTCCCATCACGGCATAAAGGGGGATCTCATCTGCCCCAGACAAGGCGAGAGGCATGAAGCCCACCCCTGCCTCTCTGCCACACCTCAGTTTCTCTTCCTGGCAAATGAGCCTCTCACATCAAAGACCCAAGGTCCTAGGAAGATTCATCCTTGCTTTGGCTTTTTGGAGATCAGGGATCTATGAAATATAGCACAGATTAGAGATAACAGATCTGTAACACAAATCACACACCAGAGTACCCGAGGCACAAGAGCACAGGTGACCAGTTTGCTTGTTACTAAAGGAGGCTGCTTTTGTAGACTCTTCACTCCAAACTCGGGGCCATGATCACACGAGGTCTGACTGTGCTTCTAAGGTAGCAGGAGATTTAGGTTGGAAGAATGAAAAATAAATTATCATGTGCTTAGGAACTCATGTGCACTGCTAGAGGAAATGTGAACTGGCACACCCACTTTGGAAAACACAGTGGCATAATCTAATAAATTTGAAGACACTAATATTGTATGGCTAAGCAATTCCACTCCTATGTTTAAACCCCAGTGAGGACTGTGCTTTGTATGCACCAAGAAGCATGCATAAAAATGTAAATGATCAAAAATAGAAGTGATCTTAATGTCCATCCATAATAGGATAAGTTACAGTACGCTGCTGCTGCTGGTAAGTCGCTTCAGTCGTGTCCAACTCTGTGCGACCCCACAGACGGCAGCCCACCAGGCTCCCCCATCCCTGGGATCCTCCAGGCAAGAATACTGGAGTGGGTTGCCATTTCCTTCTCCAATGCATGAAAGTAAAAAGTGAAAGTGAAGTTGCTCAGTCATTACAGTATAATTAAACACTAATATTCTAACAATAAAAATGAATTGCACACTAATAGAGAAGAAACTAAGAAATATAATGCTGAGGGGGAAAGTCACAAAAGAATAGACAGAATAAGTATTAATTAATATGAAGTTTTTTAAAAAGTGAAAACTACACCTTATATTATGTACCAATACGTGGGTGGTAAAACTATGAGGAAAAAAAAAGATAACAGTTACCTAATAGCACCTCTGAGGGTAAAGAGATGAACGTGGCTAGGACGGAATGAGGGGCACTGGTATTACTGGGGTTCAGTGATGTCTGTAGGTCTCTTCCTCTCTCTCCCCATTCACCCACATAGCTGTGTTCAAGGCCATCCTCAGAACAATTAAAATTCTGGGGCTGGGCTCAAGCAACCATCTCTTCTAAAGATTCCAAAGGGATCCTATAACCATTCAAAGCCAGAGCTGAGATCTGCTACTTTAAATAAATATCTGGTGAACAAAATCCAGATCTCTGCCTCCCGTTTATACCACTGTCTTCCTGATCATCTCTGGGAAAGAAATCCTAAAAAGAGGGGATATATGCATACATATGGCTGATTCACTTTGCTGTACAGCAGAAAATAACATAACATTGTAAAGCAACTATACTCCAACGAAAAAAAAATTTTTAAGGGCTCATTAACTAAAAAATTTCACCAATGAATGAGACTGAAAAATACTTCTGACTTTTACAAGCTATTTTTAACCTACATCACTCGCTGCTACACCAAGATACAGCCTTAAACATTAAGCAAAATATTAAACCTGTGGTGGGGACAATAAACTAGGAGCAAATATTTTTGAACAAGTCCTTCTACAGTGTAGGGTTCAGAAGTCCTTCTCTTTTCTAGAGTTTACCAATGTTTCCTAACTCCTGAGTAGAGCCACTAAAATGTATTCAATCCTATAAGCTTATGAACAAAATATATTTTTTAATTCACATACATCCTATCAATTAAAATCAGTTCTACTCTGGTTTCCAAAGCCACATATATATTCACAGAGGTTTCAATTTGTGCATCTAAGTCACTGAGCAGACAAACATTGCATCAAAAGACTACCATACGCCAGGACCCATGGACACAAAGCGGAAGCATATAGCCAGCCCATTTTAGTTTGCAATAAAATAAATATCTTGCCCATGAAATCCTATCTGGAAACTACAGCTCTAGGAAAGTGTGAACAGAAATAAGTAAACTATCTGACCTACAAGGTTAATTACAGGTTAATCAACCTACATCATGTATCACAATTTGAAAATTTATAGATGTTTATAAAATGATGAGCACAAAAAGAATAAACAACTATTAGCAAAAATTACACACAATCTCGGATATTTTTCAGGACTCTCAATGAGAACGGGAGGAGAGATGGTATACTATGGCATCTTCCATCTGGGGAGTCTAATCAGGGCTTTGGTGTGTGTATGAACAAATCCACCTTCCACACAGATTGGAGCTTAGTGAGTCTAGGATAGGAACTGCAAATATAAACACACTCATGGGAAAGATATGGAAACACGACGTTCCATGAAGCACAACACCAACATGGCAGACATGGTGGGGTTATAAAGCCAAAAGGCAGAAGAGGACCAAAAAAGCCTCATGGCAGGGTTTAGCGTCCTAAAACATCTGCTCTGCGTGAGACACATACTCAGATCCTAACAACCCATGACTGAAAATCTGGGAAAACACCAACCACACACACAACCATTCCAGAAATTTCACATTTTGATACACAGTCCTGGAATGCACTTCATAGATTTTGTATCTCATAGAGGTTGACTATATCTACATTGTGGAACTAGTACTAAACCAGCTGAAACACTAAAACATCCTTATAGGACTCACAAATGGCAATCCAGTGTCTGGCTTTCACAGTCTGGGGACATTCCCAGACTGCCTTGTACAATATGGGTACCGACACAAGATATGAAGACCGGACACAGCACTGTCTAGTGCAAAGGGATCAGATTAGAGATCCCTACAGTGATGCGGCTCTGGGAAGACCACTGAATTCTCCAGTCTTCAGTTGCTTCATCGGTAGAAGGAAAGGACTATCTGCTAAGCCTCGTATCCAAGACTGTCGGGGGCTATAACGAAAACAACATATGAGACAGGGTTCTCTAGAACTAAGAAAGCCCATATTGGGGGACTTACCAGGCATACATATTTGTCTGGTCTTTTTAATACAAAAATATAATAAACACTCGCTAAATAGATCTATGTATATTCGAAAGCAGTCTCCCTCTGGTTATAATTAAACATCATAATTTAAGGGAACTAGTTATCTGCTTAAGAGGCACTATAACTGCATCAGTGTAAGACACCAGATGTGCTATTAAGACAAATGTGCGTCAATGCCACAGCTTGGGCAGCAGGTGGTCATCAGGTGCCATAAGCAGTAATTATGTCATACTTGTTTTTCCAGCCTGTGCAACAGACTTTTTACATTTGTTAATATTTCTTCAAGGCTCTGATTTCCATCTACCATTCATTCATTCAGTTGATACTTGTTGACAGCCTATGATGCACTGGGCATTCTTCTGCTCTCCCCTCACACCACAGGGGAGCCTCTGGAATCCCCAGGCACCCTTCCAAGTGACCCTCCAGGAACCCTGTTCTGTTTGGAAGACAAATGAAAATACACCACAATCTAATTCTATTATTGACAAGAAGGAAAAGCACAGACTCATCATATCTTGGAAATGGCCTTTTGAAGTTTGCATTGAGATTCTGAATTTAAACACAACCAGGAAACTGGCCACACATCTGCCTTGCCCTGCAAGCCACAGATCCAAGCCCACATGGAGAAATATTTAATTTGGTGGCTATGAGCTGCAGCTTTAGTGGGAGATCATATCCCCTCCTTCAGCACAGGGGCACACTTAGGAATGGATAGAATGGTGAGAGATGGAAAAGATAAATGGGGTGACCCAAACAGAATACCAATATATAAGTCTACCTGGGATGAGAGTGAGAATGGAAGGTCGGAAAAAGTTACTTAGAAGTCCAGATGGCAGCTGTTAGGCATGAATGTGAATCAGTCACCACATCTACTTTTATCTCATCTTTGCTAGGTGCCAATGACTACAAGGACTTTACACTTCTTGTTTCCCGCTAACATTTATTATGCAATTCACATGTGTTATATTTTATCTCATCAACCCCTGACTAGCACTGCACAAGGTAGGGGCAGAAACAGAAGCTTGACACAATTATGCAACTGCCCAAACTCACTCAGGTAGTAAATGGAGCATCAAGAATCTGAACCCAGATTCTTCTACTTCTAAAACTCAAGATCCTAACTATTATGCTTCCCACTGTTGCAGTCCAGACACTCAGTCCTGCCCAACTTTTTTGCAACTCTTTGCAACAGCATGCCATGTTTCTCTGTCCTTCAGTATCTCCCAGAGTTTACTCAAACTCATGGCCACTGAGTCAGGGATGCCATCCAACCATCTCATCCTCTGTCTCCCACTTCTCCTCCTGCCCTCAGTCTTTCCCAGAATCAGGGTCTTTTCCAGTGAGTTGGCTCTTCGGCAAAGATAATGAGAAAAAAGAAGACAAACCCAAGAAAAGAAGAGCAGAAAGACAGAACTTGAATACATCAACAGATTGAGAGTGGGGAAGAGCAAGCAGCAGGAAACTAAGCCTCAGCCACCCTAAGAGCTCAGGCACGCACCCCACTCTCCAGAAGGCTGTCTGTCTCCACACACAAGTGTGTGTGCACACACCCACTCTCTCATGACAAATCTGCAAAACAAAAGTTGCTACAGCTCCAGGTATGGGGAAGAGAAAGTGGGCATGTAAGAATCACTATGAAACAAAACCTGGGGTAGAAAGACAAAACACCTGAGGGCTATACAGGCTTGTGTCCACATCATGACCCATATTTGAAAGAATCAGGACAAGGCCTTGTAAAGTTCACCAGGACCCAGCAAAGGGGCTGCTGTTCCAGGACACAGGTTTGACCACTTCCCTAAGACCACCCCACCACTTCCAGCTTGCTGCCGGCCCCCCATGCCAGGCCTCACCCACCCATTTTCAACCATCAGCCTTTTTAAACTCCAAGCATTTGGAAGTTTTTAACCAATATTTGATTTAATTTTTAAACAAAGTAGTACACGGAAAGTTAAAAGTGAAAGCACTAGTCGCTCAGTCGTGTCCAATTCTTTGTGACCCCTTGGACTCTAGCCCGCCAGGCTCTTCTTCCCATGGGATTCTCCAGACAAGAATAATGGAGTGGGTAGCCATTCCCTTCTCCACGGGACCTTCCTGACCCAGGGGTCAAACCAGGGTCTCCTGCATTGCAGGCAGATTCTTTAATGTCTAAGCCAAAAAGTTGCCAGTATTCAAATTCTATTAAAGAAATCTATGAAAACAGTAAAAAGTTTAACTTTTTTTACTTTAGATAAGTATTAAGAGAATACTTGGCTACAGTCATTTTCAAATTCACTTTCAGTCCCCCGTGTGCAACCCCAAACTGGCCCACACATTTGAAGGGTTCCCAAAAGAGAAATGCCAGAAATGAAACACTGCCACCCAGAGATGAATTTCAAAACCTTCCACTGCCTTGAATCCTTTGGGAAGCACAGTTGGGATGGGCGTATGAAAATAAAAGCTTCCACTTCCATTGTTTTTTCCTTGAAAATTTCGAGAGTAGGAGAAAATGACCAGAAAATAACCTGCTGCTGCTGCTAAGTCGCTTCAGTCGTGTCTGACTCTGTGCGACCCCGTAGACGGCAGCCCGCCAGGCTCCCCTGTCCCTGGGATTCTCCAGGCAAGAACACTGGAGTGGGCTGCCATTTCCTTCTCCAAGAAAATAACCTGAAAAGAACCCTATTCTCTATTTCTCAGGAGTGAGAATAAATATATCATTCTCTAGTCTCAGGGCCACTGGTGTCCTGTAGGAAGCTTAATTTTTAAGGAAAAGTTTAATTTAAGCTGCTTTTTCTTCTTTAAAATACAGTGCCTTAAACACTGTGCTTAATAAGAGTTGTGCTTAGTAAGTGCTTAATAAGAATGTACTTAATAAAGAGTTGACTGACTCAACTGCAGGAAAAGTCCAAATGACTCAAAGGGGGGAAAGGGCCTTTCTTTAAGAGGTCAATTCTGTGTTACATTCTTTACTGCCAAAAAAATTTATTCTTTAAAAATGACAAGCTAAAGAAAAAGAGAGATGAAAGGCAGAGAAACCAGTTTTAGGTTAAGGGTTTTAAAACTTCACAAATGATGCACATTTGTGTGCACGTGCATGGCTAAGTATTATGAAACAATTTTACCCATTTACCCTAGGACGTGTCTTAAAGATCATTCTCTCCACCACTAGAAGTTATCCAGTGTGTTACCTCAGCAACTGAAGGAATGTAATACCAGATTTAAATGTCAGAAGAGAAAGTGTGGAGATGTCTGTTCCACCAGGTACTATCAGAAATGCCAGAAGGCTAGAAAGAAATACTGAGTGTATACACAACTGCTTGAAAAATATCAAGATTTCCGGGAAAAACATATATCCCAGAATTAGTCAACACCCATAATGCATTAATTTTAAAATCCTTCCAATTTTGTTTTTTAAACCTAAAAACTTGTATTTTGTGATAAATCTGTCCTTTATAGGTTTCCTGCCCACTGGTAGGACATCAGCTAATGTTATCTCAAACTTTCTGTCCAGGACAAAGCTTTAGGGCAGGAAGACAAAGCTGACGTTTCACAATGTCTGTGGGACAGCAAGCAAGTCTTCTAATTCATCCCTTTTACTAATAAAACCTGGTACCCAGGTGGCAGCCCACCCACAGGGCCTGGCTCCTGGGCCTCACTTTATTTTCTTTCAATTTCTAGAGCTGGCAGACTGTATTCAAACACTAAACAAGCTCTGTTTCAGGTGTTAAACACCTTGCCTCTTCCTGGTTACAGATCTCTTTCTTCTATTCAAGGAAAGATAAACTATCTCCCTCTGTCAAACACCAGTGGCCCTCAAATTCCCTTCTCTTGTTGCCTAGAAAGAAGGGATGTTCTTCGTATGTGGCTTGAAGCAAGATGTAGGTGTCACAGAAAATTGGCAGTTCCCACTGAGTCTTTCATAATGAACTGCTAATTTTCACTTAACAGCATTTCCTCCAGATAAGCAATATTATACGATGGTTCTTTAAACTCCTTAAAGAACAGTAAACAATTCAGACACGTGTGGCAGTGGTAGAGAACCCGCTCACCAGTGCAGGAGGTGGGGGTTCATCCCTGGGTCAGGAAGATCCCCTGGAGAAGGAAATGGCAACCCACTCCAGTATTCTTGCCTGGGAAATTCCATGGACAGAAGGAGCCTGGTGGGCTACCGTCCATGAGGTTGCAAAAGAGTCAGACATGACTGAGCAGCTAAACAATGGTTGCTGAATAACCCCTACTCTATTATAAACTTTTTTCCTAAGCCCTTCTGGTTGTCTGCATTTCTTTTCCTTTTATTCCCAATTAAGTTGTAAAATAGAGAAAAACACACATTCTCCTTCAAAGGGAACTTATAAAGACGCTATTAATAGGGCAGAGCATCATGCTAACCACTCTTCTTAGAAACAGCAGTACCTCACCATTAAACTTGTGGCCCCATGAGGCTTCTACTTCTCCTTTAAGTCACTATTCACTACAGTATGACTTGTTTTCACACTGACGGATACTATTAGGTTGGCCAAAAAGTTCACTTGTAAACTTACAGGAAATACCCAAATGAATTTTTGGCCAACCCAGTACTTGGTCCGGCCCTTGCAACATGTATTCTGCAACCAATGTACCATTTCTCTAACTTCTAGATTTAAGTCTGTTCTGTTTACTATAACTCCACTGGTGGTGTAACTCCACTTGCAAGAAAAGGTACGTACTGTTGATCTGATCTTTGGAGTTAATTAAAATAACAGTCTTTGGAATTATCATTAAAACGAAAAAATTCCCTGAGCCACTGTCAGTGGGTCCTACCCATTTCATCCATTGCTTTTCTTTGGAGACAGCTCTCCACCCAACCATAAAACTACAGAATGAGAAACAAGCTCTCAAAATACATTGGCTATGTTCATACCCAAGACAGCCATGCAAAAAAAAAAGCTGCAAAGGCTCAATCAGCTCACCCTGAAAATTTCTTCTACTTACAGAATCAGCTGTAAAGGTAGGGACAAAGTTTAACTCTTTAAACTTAATAAAGCAGTCTGACATATTTTCTTGGCTTCATTAAAAATTTTAATGTATATGTCCTACAGATTCAATTCATGGTGCCACCCTTCTTAAATGTTCCTACCACAAGAAAAAAAGAGAAATGGTAATTATGTGATGAGAAGTAGGTGTTAATGCTATAGTGGTAAACACCTGCAATATATCAATGCATCTAATCAACATGTGTACACATCAAACATATCTAACAATATATGTCAATTATATCCCAATAGCTGAAAAAATAGGTTGTTATGTTTTCACAATTGGTATAATTGATGAAGAGTTCTTCCCATCCACAGCAAAGAACTTCTGCCTATAAGGAAATCTTTTAACAAATGAAGTACTTTTACCTAGAGACCTGAAGAAAAGTCCAAACTCATTTTTCACAACAATTTACTCTGGCAACAAATGTCTTGAATCTGCAAACTGTTACTACAAATTGATTTGTAAATGTATATATATGCTGTGAGAGAGAGTTTTATGTGACTTTTTAAAAGTAAATGGGCTTTTCCTTCCTTAAATCAGAATGCACAGGGGACTTTCCTGGTGGTCTGGTGGCTAAGACTCGGCGCTCCCCATGCAGGGGGCCCAGGTGCGACCCCTGGTCGGGGAATGAGACCCTACATGCCACAGCTAAAGATCCCACGTGCTGCAACTAAGGCCTGGTGCAGCCAAATAAAAAGAAAAAAAAGCATACCCGAGACAAGCTCTACCTACCTCCACAGATCAGGAGAGGCGCTATGTTCCCGGGAGCAAGGCCGTCAGTCCTCTGAGACGGCATCTGCAGTCCCTTTGGGATCTTTACTCAAATGGCAGCCTCCCCACTGCTGCCAAGGTTGATGATGGCAAGTTTGGTATTTGCAGCCATGTCAGGCTGGACACACAAGTGAAAAGAAGTAATTTGAGCAGAAAGGGAAGCCTGCAACTCAAGTTATCTGAGCACCAGCAGAATTAAAAAAAAATAAAATAAGAGTATTTCAAGCCAATTAACCTGTCAAAAGTATGCCAATCTGAGAAAAGATTTCTGTCCAAAAAACAATTTTAAAATCCAGAACAAAAACAAATTAAATGTGAAGTTTTATTGGTTATTATATTACTAAAGTTTTACTATAAATGTGAGGTCCTGAGACCCTGCAGAAGCTTTAATCACAAAAGCTATTTCTCAGAAAGAATGGGTTTAATTTTATGAGACAGAAATCCAATTTTATTTATGGCACCAAATTCAATAAAACACAGGCTATTTCCTTCCCTCAGAGAATAACTGAGTTGCATGATGAGTAATGACAGGTAACATGCAGGGCTAAGGAAAGGCTCTGCCTCGCTTTATAAGACACGAAAGCTCAGACTGTGACCCTCCGATAGGTTCTTGGGCCTCTCTGATAACTCTTATTTAGTGTTTGAAAAGAGAAAGATGATAGATTTATTATAAAATGCGAGGAAATACAGTCATGCTGCACAGTAAGGCTTGCATCAGACTCATCCATGACAAAATCATTACAGAAATCAGTTTTACTCATTCCTTAACATCCTCTGTGAGTGACTGCTAAGTCACTTCAGTCATGCCTAACTCTTTGAGACCCCACCAGGCTCCTCTGTCCATGGGATTCTCCAGGCAAGAATACTGAAGTGTGTTGCCCTGCCCTCCTCCAGGGGATCTCCCCGACCCAGGGATCGAAACCATGTCTCTGATGTCTCCTGCATCGGCAGATGGGTTCTTCACCACTAGCACCACGTGGGAAGCCCAGCATCCTCTGTATCCCCCTAAAAAGCATAAATGCACACAAAAAAATTTAGATAAATGTTAATAGTACAGTATCAAATAGCTTCTGGATAGGTCATAGGAGAAATAGTTACTAGAGGAAGAAACCTGTTTTCCATTCATGATGCCCCTACCATTAACACATGGTTAAACGTCAGTGTGCTACAAGCCACAGTTTATTCCTTACTTTGCTAATGTAATTTATCTGTCTCAAAGACAAGCAACACTAATAAAACACGTATGCTAAAAAAGCTGCATTGACTTTGCTGAAAATACTGGACAGTATCAAGTACTAATATTTTAATTCTATAACTAAAAGAAAATAATTCTTACAATAAAGTACATTTGATCTGCAGACTCTCTGTAACTGTAATATAAAGTCATTCTATTTTCAACACTTTTTGAGAAATTAATGGCCTTACTGTGAGTAAATCAATGAAAAATAAAAAATAAATTCAAATCACTCTGCTTACTGAGAAAGAAAAGAGAAGCACTGATCACGTAAGATATTCTAAACATCTTGGATCATAACTCTACTACACTGAAGGAGAAGGATCAGAAAGGTGACTCAGCAGACTCCTGAACCACCCTCCTCCCGTGGAAATGGACAGCTACACACAGAGCAATTCCTACTGAGAGAAATCCAGTAACTACCCCAGTGCCTCCTACACATTAGGCGAAAGAGAAAATACATTGAGATGGGTAGGAAAGGCTGAGACAAACTCTTGCCATTAACCCCTCCCCCAGGACAGCACCATACAATCAGAAGGGAACACCCAACTCCCAACTTTTCCCTGAGGATTCAAGGGTTTTCACTGTATATATAACACTCCAACTTTTAAGGCTCCCACCTGAGGGATGGGCCCCCAAAATACCTATCTCTGAAAACTTATATGATTTGTATTCATGAATCCCACAGGACCGTAGCAATTAAAGCAGCAGCTCTAAGATGGGCACATAAGCATCCACCATGGCTGTCCCCCAGGGCTCAGTGTAGAATGAGCAGGCAAGCACACCCAGTCTCTCCCAGGAAGAGATCTGACTGTATATTTTATGAGCTGCTGCCCAGTGGTCTAGCTTCTCATTAGCATGCATTGAGGGGCTTGCTGTGGTTCTCCCTGGACCCCAAGGAAGCCAGCTGGCAATTCCTTTGCTCCAGTCCCACTCCAACAGTAAAGCCAGGTCACCAGCATCTCTCTGAAAGGAACTGCTTTTACGGCTATGACTCAAGCAACAGGTCCCAGATCACCAGGTACCGAAAGGCAATGGGGCTTGCATTCACAAGTCCCACAGGACTGTAGTGGATAAAGCAGCAGTTGTTAATGGGTGTGCACATAAGCACTTGTTGCAACAATCCCCCTAGGGTTCTTTACAGAAGAGCAAGCTAAAAACACTCATCTTCCAGTCTTTTCCTGGAAGGGATTTGCCTGCACGCTTTCCCAGCTCATGCCCTCTAGGCGCCCTGCGTCTAGGTGCTTACTGAGATCCTCCCCTTTAGGGCATTGACAGGTCTTGGCACATGCTCAACTACTGGGAACCACCAAGAACAGAAGAGTAACTTGGACTATCACAGATTTAAGAGGCAACCAGGAGCTTAGGCTGGGATGATTGACTAGGCTCATCTACACAAGAGCAGTCTGTCAAGACTGGGAGAGGTGGCTGTTTTATCTGATGCACAGAAAACAAAACAGAGTCAAGGGAAATGAAGAAACATAATAATAACATCAAAAAAAAAAGATAAATCTCCAAAAACTAATCTTAATGAAATGGAAATAAGTGATTTATCTGAGAGAGAGTTCAAAATAATAAAGATGCTCAGCAAGGTCAGGACAGTAATGCATGTACAAAATCAGAGTTCAAAAATAAAAAAAGTTTAAAAGTACCAAACAGAAATAACAGAGCTGAAGAATACAACTGACATTTAAAAATTCAAGAGTTCAACAGTAAACTAGATCAAGTGGAAGAAAGGATCTGCAAACTAGAAAACAGGAGCGTGGAACTATCTAATCTGAGGACCAAAAAGAAAAAGGGCTGTCCCTGAACACGGATGTTGTAGAGAAGTTCTATTACAAGTCTCTAGGCTGCAGGCAATGTTACCTCAACTACTATAAACTGTTCTTAGACAAAGTCTAGAAACTTACTAGAAATTTCAAGGAATTGTTTACAGCACCAAGATTTTATCTTTTGCCTACAGCTTCATTTGTCCCGACCAACTGTAGTTTCTTTTTCACATATGTACATACAACCTACTCTCTATACATGGAAATCTGTTCACAAACACGCATGAAAGCCAACTTTTACTGAGAATTTAGTATGTTCAGATGTTGTTGTAGAAGCCTTATCATCCACTATCTAATCCAACCATGGCAACAAGCCAGTGAGTTTGGGGACCACCATGTCTCATTTTAGAAATTAAAACTGTGGCATCAGAACAAAAATAACTTGCCCAGAAGATCTTATAGCCAGGAAGCAACTGGGCCAGGACTTGGCACTTAATCTTAATGACTGTTACACTAGAAATGTTTTCCAATAAAATATAATGTCTTGCCACATGAAGCAACTGCTCCAGTTTTGTTCATGAAAAAAAAATAACAATATATACAATATATACTTACATATCTTGGTGACATAAGAGCATGGTAACTAGTGAGAAGTTATGAAAGATTTATGTGTTTGTCAAAATGAGTCTGCCTTGCAAAATGTAAACTAGCCTCCAATATTATTGATAAAATTTATTCTAAAAGCCAAGAGGCTTAAGAAAATGAAGCCGCTTATCCAGAAAACAAATATATGCATATGTATAAATGTATATATTCACATATGAATGAGTATATGTATCTATATATATACATAAATGAATATATGAATATATATATGTGTGTGTATACATGTGAATAAAGTTACTTAGCCAGAAAACATTTTTCCCTTCCCTATACACAGGAGGGTTACAAAAGTGATATCTAGGATGTGTGACTCCTTGAAGTCTCAGGATATACCCCTCATTTATTCAAGCATTTTTTGAGTGCCGGCTATATGCCAAGCCCTTTGCTAGATCCTGGTGAGCAGAACAGACACCACCAACTCCATCAGGAAGCCCACCCCTTCATTCATATCAGTCAACTCCCACACTAAGTGCAGCACACAGGAGGCGGGCGTTGCTCAGTGATGAACTGGGCTTTCGACTTCTTTAATCCAAGGTCTTAAGAAATAAGGAACACCCTTAAGTGCCCAGGAAAGTTTAAGTACAACCCTGATAAGGATAAGAAATGGAGATTTTCTCTGATTGTGGCGTATGGCCTTATGATTCATCTATAAAAAATTATATCCCTTTTACCTAAAGTAGGGGCTTCCCGTAGCTCAGCTGGTAAAGAATCCACCTGCAATGCAGGAGACCCTGATTCGATTCCTGGGTCGGAAAGATCTGCTTGAGAAGGGACAGGCTACCCACTTCAGTATTCCTGGGCTTTCCTGGTGGCTCAGCTGGTAAAGAACTGCTGCAATGCAGGAGACCTGGGTTTGATCCCTGGGTTGGAAAGATCCCCTGGAGAAGGAAATTGTTCCCCATTCCAGTATTCTGGCCTGGACAATTCCATGGACTAGTCCATGGAGTCACAAAGAGTTGGACACAACTGAGTGACTTTCACTTTCACTTTATCTAGAGTAGTCCATTTAACTTTTCACTTTCATGCACTGGAGAAAGATATGGCAACCCACTCCAGTGTTCTTGCCTAGAGAATCCCAGGGACTGGGGAGCCTGATGGACTGCCGTCTATGGGGTCGCACAGTGTCAGACACGACTGAAGTGACTTAGCAGCAGCAGTGCATTTAATCTATCCATGACTGAATTTAAACACCTATAACCTGTAACCATCTGGAAGCAGAAATTCTTAAAAACAGCATTATCCAACCACAAAGCTAAAGGCATGGGAAGAACACAGAAAAACATCAATAGTATATGTTTTGTTGAATAAATACAGATTGATATTTCTACCTCCAATAAAATGTCATCTGTAATCACCGAGAAGGCAATGGCACCCCACTCCAGTATTCTTGCTGGGAAAATCCCATGGACAGAGGAGCCTGGTAGGCTGCAGTCCATGGGGTCGCTAAGAGTCGGACACGACTGAGTGACTTCACTTTCACTTTTCACTTTCACGCATTGGAGAAGGAAATGGCAGCCCACTCCAGTGTTCTTGCCTGGAGAATCCCAGGGACGGGGGAGCCTGGTGGGCTGCCATCTATGGGGTCACACAGAGTCAGACACGACTGAAGCAACTTAGCAGCAACCAACCACTGAACAGTGTGGCCTCATGCATGGTGCAGGCTTATAATATGTCAGGAAGCATTTAACAGGAGGCTTCCTGTGTGCTGTTTTGGATCTGTCAGGAATTCTCTGTTCCTTATTAATTCCTGAATATTCAGGAATTAAGAGGTGAGGCAAGCCTCTCCTGGGACTGAGGAATCCAGGCATTTCCTTCCTTCGTTTTTCTATATGGTGATAAGTACCCTCTTCCTTTTTATGAACCACATGGTAAAAGTGGTTATTTACAACTCTCTCTTTCATATGGATGATCTCATGTTTTCTTGATAACTTGTAAGTTTTGCTTTTATCTCTGCTGAAAATAACTATCTTGTAAGACAGTGTAAATACACAATGTTGAATAAAACACCTTTGCTCCATCAGAGCTCTGGTCCCCGTGTCTGTCTTTCTTTCTCTCTCTCTCTCCCCTTCTCTCTCTCCCTCTTTTTCAAGCTGATCCCCTAGAGCGCAGAGGCTCTCTGAGTTCACTTTCCTGCCTGGGCTAAGACCCTCTCGAGAAGGTGCTCTGCACCTTCACCCCATCGAGAGGGAGCCTGAGGCCTTTGTGAACAGAGCAAGCCCCGTGCAGGGACTTTACTGGTTTTCTGTGTAAACCAAGGAATATCAGCCTCTTTCTCTCCTTTACTTTCTTATCGTTGACTCTGGACCACCAGGTTCCGGTCCATTAAAGGACCTCAACAAGTGGCACCCGAAAAGGGACTTGGTACACGTAGGCAAATTCTCCAATGGAGTGACCCCAGGGCCTACTGAGGCCCGTAAGTACTAAGACATGGGTAAAAAGGCTGGAAAGCCCCATCACTTTTCTACTTTACTTCATCAATTATTTAAAGTTCAGGGATCTAATGAAACGTATGCTGATTTTTAGCTAGATTAGAAACTGCTATTTCCCGTACTGTAACTGGAGAAGAAGCCAAAAGGCAACTAGAGAAATTACTTGCTTATGATAATGCAAATCAGGAACGTCAAAAAGCTATAGCTCCAATTCGTGAGAAAGGCACTATTATTGACTATTTGAAGGCTTGTCGAAATCTAGGATTACTCAAAAGATACAAATGGCAGCTGAAACAATAGCTGCTGCCTTCTGGGATGACCCAGAGGGATGGTATGGGGAGGGAGGTGGGAGGGGGTTCAGGATTTGGAACACGTGTACACCCAAGGTGGATTCATGTTGCTGCTGCTGCTGCTGCTAAGTCACTTCAGTCGTGTCCGACTCTGTGCGACCCCACAGACGGTAGCCCACCAGGCTCCCCCGTCTCTGGGATTCTCCAGGCAAGAACACTGGAGTGGGTTGCCATTTCCTTCTCCAAGGCATTGAAAGTAAAACGTGAAAGTGAAGTCCCTCAGTTGTGTCCGACTCTTCACGACCCCATGGATGACAGCCCACCAGGCTCCTCCATCCATGGGATTTGCCAGGCAAGAGTATTGGAGTGGGGTGCCATTGGCAAAACCAATACAATATTGTAAAGTAAAAAAAATAATAATAATAAAATAACATTTTAAAAAAATAGGAAAACCTGAAAAAAGAAAATAGCTGCTGCCCTAAGACAGAGAAATTAAGGATGCTTTACATGTGGAAATAAGAACCATTTTAAAAGGGATGGCCCTAAGAAAGCTAAAAAAAAAAAAAGAAAAATATATAAAAATAAAAAACCTCCAAAAATGTGCCCTCACTACCGTAGAGGAACACATTGGGCCAAAGATTGTAAGTCTAAATCTGACACTGAAAGAAAACCTATTCTGGAAAACGCCAAGCAAGGGCCCCCCAGGTTCCCTTCAACAAAAACCTGGGGCAAATTTGAAACCCTCAACCTGAAACCCTCAACATCTGGCAGTACCGCCATCGATATACCAGCTTTGTTTTTAGATAATATGAAGTTAATGAGCTCTATTTAAATTCAAATTCACGTGAACTGAAAAATATTAAATATATATAATGTTTATTTAAATATAAATATAATTTAAATATAATTGTTTGCTAATCTAATTAAGACATGTCTTAAGTCATCAACATGATATAATACTTTTATTATGCCTAGGTTTAAGGNAAACTTCATAGTTGCTAAAGGAAAATAAGATATATGCTTTTAATAAAAAGATATAATATATGACAAAATCAGATATACATTCTATATTTTTCCTGGGGGCCACTGCTCATTTAACAAACAATACAATTATTAAAATAACCTGGAAGTATGACAAGCCTATTTGGACAGAGCAGTGGCCCCTCATGAAAGAGAAATTATAGGCAGATAAAGAACTTATAGATACACAACTAAAATTAAAACATATTGAGGAATCTTGTTCTCCTTGGAACTCTATTTTTGTCATTAAAAAAAAAAAAAATCTAACAAATGGTGTCTCCTAACAGACCTTAGAAAAGTTAATGAATCTATGAAACCTATGGGTACATTACAACCAGAAATCCCACCACCTACCACTATTCCTTAAAACAGGCATATTATTATTACTGATTTACAAGGTTGCTTTTTTAATATACCTTTACACCCTTTGGACCAAGAGAGATTTGCTTTCTCTCTCCCTTATCCTAATCATATTGGACCTCATAAACGATACCAATGGACTATACTGCCACAAGAGATGATGAATTCTCCTGCCATATGTCAGTACTACGTATCCAAAGCCCTTGAGCCTGTGAGAAAGCAGTTTCCTAACTTTCTTGTTATTCACTATATGGATGGTATATTGTTTTCAGCTCCATCTATCTTAAAAACTGAACACGTTTGATATAGCTCAATTATGCTTTAAAAACTCTAATCATTGCCCCTGAAAAAATTCAAACCTCTACACCTTACCATTACTTGGGGTTCGTTGTTAATAGACAACTCACTACTCCCCAACTAACTCAGATCCATACTGATAAATTATCAACCTTATATGATTTTCAAAAGCCATAGGTGATATTAATTGGATTAGAGCTTCTTTAGGCATTGCTAATTATCAATTCAATAATCTATTTAATACTTTAAAAGGAGATCCTGATTTAAATAGCCCTCGTTCACTTTCTCAAGAGGCATGAAAGGAACTCTGTTTGGTGCAAAATAAGTTACAAAAACAATTTCTTACTCGCATCAAAATAGGTTTACCTCTAGAATTGTTTATACTCCCCTCTCCTCATTCTCCCACAGGACTTCTTGCCCAACAAGAACACCCAGTAGAATGGATCTGTACCCGTTTTAGGGAAATAAAGTCATTTACACCCTACCTTGATTTAATTGCTGTAATCATTATCAATAGAAGAAATAGGACTAAAAGTCTAATTGGCTCCAATCTTCATAAAATTGTAATACCTATCAATAAATCTCAATTTGAGAACAATTTACAAACTTCTACTGATTTCCAAATAGCTTTTCTGGAATATTTTGGAGAAATGTCATTTCATTATCCTTCTGGTAAGCTGTGGAATTTCTTCAAAAATACTGAATTTACTATTTCTCACATTATCAGCTCATAGCCTATACCACAGGCCGAGATTTTTTACATAGATGGGACTAAAAACGCCAAAGCTTCATTCTGGTTTCTTAAGGAATATAAAGTCTTTTATACTAAATTTCATTCTGCTCAACAAAATGAATTAAATGTCTTATTTAAGTTATTTGCCTACATCCTTACCCCCATTAATATAGTCTCTGACTCTATATATTCTGTTTCTGTATTAAAAAATATAGAAACCTCCACCATAAACTCCAATCAACCTATTATTCAACAACTCTTTTTCAAACTACAATCTATTGTTAAAAACCACAATTCTCCCATTTATATTACACATATTCGAACACATTCTTGTCTTCTGGTCCCATGACTTAAGATAATGGACAAGCTGATAAACTGGTGTCCTTTGCTACTGCAGAGGAACAGCATGTTCTGTTGCATAACAATGCTGGCTCCCTACAGCAGCTATAGAAAATCATCCCACACCCCAGTCCAAAGAAATTATTAGTAATTGCTCTGCTTGTAGACCTCTACCCATCACACAGGTATTAATCCTCGCAGTTTACAGCCTAATGAACTATGACATATGGATGTAACTCATTGCCCTGAACTTTCTTCATTTTCTTTCCTACATGTCTGTATAGACACAAATTCCTCTTTTATCTGGGCCACACCTCTTCATGGTGAAGCTACACAATATGCTATACCCTGCCTATATTTCTAGATACTTTAAACAATTTTTACAATCTTTTTCTATTATACATATTACAGTTATTCCTTCTAATCCATAGACACAAGACATAGTCATACAAACACATCACACACTAAAGTTACAAATAAAAAAATTTAAAAAGGGGGAATACACAGGTACATTACTGTCTTCCTTATCTAAAGCAGACTTTACTAGATTCCAACAGATTTTCTAAACCTATAACTATCGTTAATACAGCTTTATTTGTTTTAAATTTTTTAACCTCTCCTTAAGATTCGACCCAAGGGGGCCCCCGGCATTCAAAATGGAGATGAAACAAGAATTCCAGGAAGAAGAAATTACAATACGGGCTATGTCTACTCTAAAGATCTCTAGAAAGCACCACCCTCAGTGGCATCACCCCGATGATCTCCCCACTTGGGGACAAATAAAAACCCTACTAATCAAGCTGAAAATCTGGTCTCTCAACAGGGATCGCCTCCGAGTCCTAAATACATTCTCCTGGCAATGCTCAGTCTTGTGGCCTGCACCTCCCCCAGCTCAAGCTCGGACTGATACCCCCAACCCCCTACTATTACAGGTGGTCGAATGGACAGAGAGAGGACAAATCATTTCAACTAATGACTCTATACATATGCCTTCTCCCTAGTACAAGAAAGGGCCCTCACACCCTGGGCAGGAAAGAAAACTAATTAACATTTCTTTAGGCTATGAAGAGCTTCCCTTGTGCATGGGCCCAGCAAAATTGTGCATAAACACCAGCTGACAAACTTGGGCTTTCATCCTGCCTCCAAAAGAAGACTTTCAGACATTGCTTGGATCATTTACTGCCCTTTCTTTGTCTGTAAACCATGTTTATACTACTGAGACTTTAGGGAAAGAGTTAGGGAAAGAACAAAGAACATTATGCAAAGGGTTTACTTATAAAATCTTGACTTATACTCCCGTTCGTTGGGACAAATGTCAAACCAACTCAAGAAAATCAATGTTTGTGGCTAATCATACAATTGTTGATTGGGGACCCCATGGTATGTGGTTATCTGACTGCTGAGAGGATATTAACAACACTGTGTGATATGGAAGGTCACTGACACTATGATGGAACATGACTATGACAAAGGACTTCTTGAGTGGCTTGACCATGGATTAGCCCCACCTCGTCCTAGGATTGTCCTTGATAAACAGAGTGGGCCTGAACAATGGGACATTTGGAAACTTTAGCTGAACAAATTATCCGGGCTAGACCCACGAGGATGGTTTCAAAGTATTACCCACAGTATCAGGTCTGGAACTGTAACTTTGGTGATTGTCTTGATAATTATATTTGTTGTTTACCGTCGCCTTTCTATAAGGTTGGTTAATACTAACCAAACTCATTTGGTCAAGACCTTTTTTACAAATATAATAAAATAGAGGGAACTGTCAAGAAGCATTTAACAGGAGGCTTCCTGTGTGCTATTTTGGATCTGTCAGGAATTCTCTGTTCCTTATTAATTCCTGAATATTCAGGAATTAAGAGGAGAGGCAAGCCTCTCCTGGGACTGAGGAATCCAGGCATTTCCTTCCTTCGTTTTTCTATATGGTGATAAGTACCCTCTTCCTTTTTATGAACCACATGGTAAAAGTGGTTATTTACAACTCTCTCTTTCATATGGATGATCTCATGTTTTCTTGATAACTTGTAAGTTTTGCTTTTATCTCTGCTGAAAATAACTATCTTGTAAGACAGTATAAATACTTACACAATGTTGAATAAAACACCTTTGCTCCATCAGAGCTCTGGTCCCCATGTCTGTCTGTCTGTCTCTCTCCTTTTCTCTCTCCCTCTCTTTTTCAGGCTGATTCCCTGAAGCACAGAGGCTCTCTGAGTTCACTTTCCTGCCCAGGCTAAGACGCTCTCGAGAAGGTGCTCTGCACCTTCACCCCATCGAGAGGGAGCCTGAGGCCTTTGTGAACAGAGCAAGCCCCGTGCAGGGGCTTTACTGGCTTTCTGTGTAAACCAAGGAATATCAGCCTCTTTCTCTCCTTTACTTTCTTATCATCGACTCCGGACCACCAGGTTCCGGTCCATTAAAGGACCTCCACAATAATATATCTATATCTCTGTTCACATTGGCTCCAAATGGTTTAAGAGTCTATTTAATGATATTAAGACTCTATGTAGTCTCTCAGAAAAGAAGGGGCATCCAGAAGTAATTCCAAAAGTTAATATAAATATAGTAAATATGAATGTTCTCAGTGACACTGACATTTTTGAAGGTGTCAATGCATTAGCTAATTTCCGGCACGGCCACATTTCTCAGTGTTCCACAAGTAGGCTGCATGTTCATCCTTGCTCAATGACTCTCCCTGTTTGAAAGAAGGCACCAATATCCTCTTGTTACAGCAAGAAAACATGCCAAGGGAAGTGGAAGCATGGCCCAAACCTGCCACAAAGAAACAGTCTTCCCTTCCTTGAGGTAAAGTTCTTCGCCTCCTAGAATACAGTGGCCTCACCAGCCCAGAGAGGAGCGGCTCAGGAACATCAGAGACCCCAGCTTAACCAGGGAAAGGCTTGGGTCAAAAGTGGGCAGGAAAACCCGTCTAAATAAACAGACAACAAATCGCAGAGCACCTTTTGAACTTCACATAGAGAGGAGACACCTGAATTTTCTGGTAAGGACTCACCTTCCAGTGAAGAATTCCCCAAGACAGTCCACCCCAGAGGCAACTCCAGATGAGTCAGGGCCAGCACGAGCTCCTCGTCCAGAGCAGGCAACGCCCCCGCCGTCAGGGCAAACGGGGTCAGCAAGGTCTGGTGGCTGCTGGCGGTGAGGCGATCGGCCTGGGTGACCAGCAGACGGGCCAGCCTACAGGCCATGTTGTCCACGTAGGTCACGGAGTCAGAGCCCACGGTCACTGGGGAGTACCCTTCCGAGCAGAGGCACACAGACACGGTGACCGTCTCCTGAAGCCCGTGGCCTGGACGACAAGACAGTGAACAGGTCACCCTGAGGCCGCCGAAGATGCACTCCCAGTGTTCAAAGTGAGAGGACAAGAATACACACCACACGCTCAGAAGAATAAGGCGGACAGGAAACGCGGCCAGTCAGCTTTAAACACTGCCACGCCGGTCGGTCCAAATGAACACTGACCCCGTCTTCTTCCAGGAACTCCCATTCCAAGCTAACTTTTCTGAGCTCTGACCATTTTAGAGCCTGTTGTCTTGTCATTATTTCCCTGGTAGCTCAGCTGGTAAAGAATCTGCCTGCAGTGCAGGAAGCCCGGGTTCGATCCCTGCGCGGGGATGATCCCCTGGAGAAGGAAATGGCAAACCATTCCAGAATCCTTGCCTGGAAAATCCCATAGACAAAGGAGCCTGGTGGGCTGTAGTTAGTTCATGGGGTCACAAAGGGTCAGGCATGCCTGAGCAACTAACACTAACACTCCTATCACACTGCTGTTTGGCACAACCTCACCATGTACTTCTACCCAACCGTCAAATTCAAGTTTGTTGTCTTAGAGACCTTTGTCCTTTTCTGTTCTGGCATTTCCTTCTGAGTCACATGTCTTTTATATATTTATTTAGGTAATCATTTTATAAGGCAGCACCATAAAGTTACACAAGTTTACCCAATTCACTCAATGACTCTCCCTGTTTGAAAGAGGGCACCAATATCCTCTTGTTACAGCAAGAAAACATGCCAAGGGAAGTGGAAGCATGGAAGTGTCCTTTTGAACGTTGAGTATGGTGGGTAAACAATAATCTACAGAAACATTAAAAATAATGTTCACTGCCCACTGCCACTTCTGAGAGCAGCGTCTCTGTTCTGTAGCTGTTCTTAATGCCTCTGCTATTGGGCGGCCACCTAACCCTGCTGCTTCTCCCTCCTCCTTACACTCTCCCTTCACTTTACCAAGGTTGGGAACTTCTCCCCAGGTATGTTTTTATGTTGTCCTTGGCAGAATTTCCAGGAGTTACTGCCATCTAACTTCTGTGACTATGATCATCGTAGCTGGAGAGAAGAAGGGTTAACATTTAGCCACCACTGACCCCAAAGCAAATGACTAATGGGCCAGATCATCCTTGTTCTGCCTTATATTCTCCAGGGCCTTTCTCCAGGAGCTATGCTGCCAGGCTTCAAGGAACAAGAGCACCTGGGCCTACCAGGCAGGAACTACTGCCATTTTCTCATCACTGTCTCTTGAAAGTGGCCCAGCGGTACAAACACAGAACACAGCTCCCACCACCAGACTAAACGTGTCTAGTATATACTATGGAAATCTGTTGTACATACTTCAGAAAGGTACCCTTGCAAAGCTATATCCAGGAAAATTTAAGATTCAAAAACAGAAACTGTCCTTTGCCTGCAAAGAATTTGTTAAACTCAAGGTATGAATGCTCCCTTCTAAGCAGGCCACAATATACTCAAAAAGATGTTCTTTAACACACAAGGAGTGGGGAGAATTTTCACCCCTACATGCAAGCAAAGGTAAAGATTAAAATGTTGATGTTAGGAGTAGCACTTCTGTTATTATTTTTATTCTTTCTCTACATAAGAACCTTGATTTAAAAAGAAGGAAAAAAAAAAAAGAGGGCCAAGCCAAATGCAGCAAAAACATCAACACAAGTGCCAAAGCAAAAGGGAGAGGCAAAAGAGACTGACAGCCAGTATAATTCTGTGCCATTAATGTGGTTTGACTTCTTTTATTTATTTTTTTTTTATGAGGATAGGAGTTCCTGGGCCCAAGACAGGAGAGCTTAAAACTGCCCAAAGTCCCAGAAGTAGGACAGTAGATTGATTCGGTGATCAAACCCAAGGAGGTCTGCACATCACTACCATCCTCAATATTCCTGTGTCTGCATGTTTACCATCTTCCTTCTTCACACATGCAACAGATATCCTACAAAAGCACTTAAAACATTTCGTTTAAACAAAAATGAAGCCAGTCTTACCTATTTAAAAAATTGAAGAATCCCTAGATGATATAATTTAAAGGGGTCTTAAAGACCCACAGTTGAAATCAAGCAATCAACAAATAAGAAAAACAACAAAAACTCTCCTTTCCTGCAGGTAAAGGATGCCTTAATTGCACCTTTAGATTAGAGCTTGCTGTCGGATGCACAACCCACACCTACTGAAAATACAAAAGAACTGTCCCTAAGGAGGGCTGTTAGCTCATAACTTGTCATCTGTCACTGTGATACTTGAAGACATTTGGGAGAACTACAGTTTTCTGAATGTGAATGGTGGTGGGATGAGAAAGTTCTAGAGCCTGAGATCCAACAAGGAAACATCTGGATGGACAGGATGCTGAGTAAGGAACCCCAGCCACCCAAGGGAGCAAAGCAGAGAGAGGCCGCTACATCAACCACAGGAGAACGAGGAAGACGGAACTAAGATGGATATCAGGTATCTCAGATCTCCCTGAGCTGTCCCTGGCCACGGGTCCCAGGACGACAGGAGGCAATATTAAGACAGATTGCATCCAGAGCCCCGTTCCCCAGCCTGGAGGGTAAGTCTAAGGTGTGGTTGCTTGGGGAGCTGCAGACACAGCTGGAAGAGCCTCAGACATGAGATAACCCAGTGTGAGTACACACACACACACACACACACCCCTCACCTGGAATGCTGGACTGGAGAACATTATCCTCCGTGCGCTCTGCAATCACGATGTGTCTCTGATGAGATCCATTATAAATAAAGTAAAACTCAGCATCTTTAGGAAGATAGACATTTTTGCCAAACTTCGCACAGACCGTCATCTGCCCCTGAAAAATGAACAAGTCGAGGCATCATCATCACGTTTCCTTGTCCTGGCTCTAAGAAACCAAATAACAAGGGCCCCGGGCCAAAACAGGGTCCTTTGTTAGGTTCACTTCACATGGGCGAGCCCAAATATCATGAATCCTTCTTCCCAACAACAACATTTTGGACCTCAGGGAGATGCTTTCTGATCTATTTATGTATGCATGTCAGAGCTGGTTTGTTCTGCTTTCAAAAGTGAAGAAGTTAGGGCATACAAAAGAAATATTTTTATTTATTAGATGATACTTTGTTCTTTACTTTCTTTGAATTCCTACCTGATAAACATATTGCTTGTATTTATGTTTTCCTGCACCTGAGATACTTCAAAATAATTATTCTTATCTGGGGCTTATATACTAGACCAAAGCAGCTTATAAGAACTTTGAGTTTCCTCAAGCACTGCCAAATAAACAGCCCTATGCAACCCAACAGTTGGCACGCCCTTTCTCACCACTGTTTGTCTTCTCTGAGGGATTTCCAGGTCCACTTTCTCACCCAGCCTGGCCTCACACCTTCTATAGACAAGCTTCCAGCTGGCACCAATCCCTGCTAAACACCCAGGGTCCAAGGAGAGGAGCTACCATGCTGGGTCACTGAGGCACACTATGAGGAAGGAAGGAAGGAAGGGAAAAAGGAAGGAAGGAAGGGGAAGGAAGGACAGAAGTCATGTCAGAAGCAGCAGCAGGCTAGCACCCCCCAGTGTATTAGCATCCAGGGGTGGTGTGGGGCGGCCAGTCAGTGCTACAGCCCAAACACCAGTGATGGATGAGCCTGCCGGATTGCCAAGGATTCAGGACACTCCCTCTCCTCAAGTACAAAAAGGCAGTACAAAGGGGGCCTTCAGGGAGCAGGCACACACACCCCAGCTTGTAGGTGTGGCTGGGAAATAGAAACCAAGAGGTGGAGGGCTCCAGGGCTCAGTCCAGCGTAGAAGGATGTAGGCTTTTGTGTGCCTGCCCAACAAAAACAAAACTACCCTTCCAGAGTTCCTCACCCTGTGACAGGAGAAAAAGTGAAGACAGAAAGGCCCCCCTGCCAGTCTCCTCCACATCTGTTAGCCTCTGATGGATCTCAGCATGATATCCCATAGGATATAAAGAGGTAGACCAGTCAGGACCAAAAACAAAATCAGCATGGACTTCCTCTTTCCAGTAACTACATGGTTATTCTTGCTAACATTTTTAAATAAACAGACTGTCTTCCTAGTGGTTTGCAATGCACCATACACATACAACATCATCTTAAATCATAAATAAGAATAAATACAAACTGCAGAGTTCAGGGGAAAATAACCACCAGCTTCCTATTTTGAATTATCCTTAATCTGCCTGTGAGCAGGCGCATTAGCAGGCATGTAAGCACTTGCTCACATGCACACACACATATATATACACAATCAATAGAAAACAACACGCCAAGAAAAATCTACCATACAATAGTTTCCAAAAAAAAAAGTTCAGGAAGAGGACCTGAAAGGCAAAAAACAATAACAACTGTCTGACATGACAGACAGAGGAAACTTAGATGAAATTCCATTTCCTAAAAAAGGAAGACCAGTTTGCTTTAGTCATGCTCCTGGTTTCTAAAGAGACTGCTAATTACCCACAGACACAATCTAAACTGATGTGTTGGTGATTTTTTTGTTTTAATGTTGGAAAATAAACTGTACCAACAGGTCAAAGTTTTTCACAGATCAAAAGCATATCTAATCTATATCTGTTCAAAACAACAATCATATTACATTTTATTTGGTTAGGTGAACCAGGACTATGCCTTATGAAAGAGTTTAACCGCAACCCTTTTCAATGCAATACAGCCCCAAACAGTAGAGTTTTGCAATTCAATTATGCCTCCCTTTCAAGACCATACCACGCTTTACATTGGTCAAAGAAGATAAGCAACAGGTGAGAAATAAGACGCAGCCATCACAGAGATGTCCAGAAGTCCTAGCATTAAGAATAATATTCAACAAGAAAAAGAGTCTCTCATTTGCTAATCACAAAGAAATCAGAAAGATGTCGTGAAGAATATTAGTGAGGAGGAGGGAGGAAGTGACACAGAAACCATGAGAGAGACCCGGTGAGCAGAGGGGGTGGCAGGAGAGGAAGACAGGGAAACAAAATAGGAAAGGACTTTCACCCCAAAAAGTCAGATAAAGTTGAAAAGAGATTTAGATAAAGCTACAAAGGAGACCAGCAGGAAGAAAGAGACTCTGAAAATGTGCTGAGGAACAAGTAAACCTCACCAATCAGCCACAGGTGACAGTATATGCCTGATAAGGACTTCCTAACCACTGTGGCCATTCAAAATCTACTTTTCCCAAAAGGCCATTTTACTAATGGCAAACATAAATTCCAATGTACAGACTTCCAGTGTGTCTCCATCACTTCCCCATCTGGACTCAGCTGCATACTTTGTTTCAGGTAATTGAAAACTAGAAACTTTTGTAAGTGAATGCTGACATCAATATCAGAATCATTCTGCTTTTACAGAGAAAAAAGACAAATGTTATCACCTGTTAATTCACTCTATCCCAAATAAAATTTTAAAAACTCAGCTATTTCACCAAAACTTCTGGAAATACTAGGAGGCTTAAGAAACAAAATTATTTTCCCAATTTAATCTACAGATTTAATACACTCCAACTAAAACCAAAACTGAATTTGTCAAATGAAAATCAACAAACTTACTCTAAAGTTCATGTGGAAGAATAAATACACAAGACTGGAAACAAAAGTTTTGAGAAAGAGAATAAGGTTTGAGCTGGGGTGGGGGATTCAGAACTTGCCCCTGCCATGGAAATTATGTAACAGTGAAGGAAGGTGGCATTTAAAATCAGTGGGGAAAGAATGCACACCTACTCAGTAAACCATTTTGGAACAGTAACTATCTATTAGGGGCAAAAACATTCTTCACATCAAATAGTTAAATTCCCAATTAATTCAATATTCAACATAATCCATAAGTGCATAAAATTAGAAAACTGTCATAAATTTTTCATTTTTGAACAAATAACAAAGATATATGAATTTCATCTATACTAACACCACCCTAATTTATCAAACTTTTACAATTTTTCCTATTTCCTTCCAGTCTTTGTTCAATGCACAGCTAATTATTATAGTTATACTCATGGCATATATACACATATGGTTGTACTTTTCTCCTATCCAAAGCATCTTTCCATGTTGTTACAATTTTGGTACCATTTTCAATTGCATTCCATCAAGTTGTCTGATGTTCCCTAATTTATTTAATCATTCCTCTATTGTACATTAAGGGCATTTCCAGCTTGTTAACATTATTAAAAAAATACGTTAAGTACTTTCATGCCTATTGTTTTTATTCTTTAAATTACTTTTTTAGAGTAGAATTCCAGAAATGAGGCCAAGAATGGACACAATTGTCACAATGTGTGTGATCTCTTTCCAAAAATGTATCAACTTTTGAATCAATACATGTATATGTGTGTCTGAGTCCCTTCCCTGTTCACCTGAAACTATCACAACATTGTTAATCAGCTATACCCCAATACAAAACAAGAAGTTAAAAAATACACCAACTCTCGTCATCACTTGTGCTTATTCCAACTTTGCCAAAACTTCCTTTTTTATTGTTCCCTAAGTTAACAGATAATAAACAGCTTCTCACTGATTTAATTCATATTTTTTCCACTGCTGCTGAAGTTTATTGGCCACTTTTATCAAAGCCAACATTAATAGTTGCCTGATTAAATCCTGATTTAAAGAATTTGTCTTCTCTCTTCTATTTATCTAAGGTCACCTTTGCCTTGATAGAAAGTGAAATTGCTCAGTCATATCCAACTCTTTGCGACCGCATGGACTGTAGCCTGCCAAGCTCCTCTGTCCATGGAATTCTCCAGGCAAGAATACTGGAGTGGGTAGCCATTCCCTTCTCCAGGGGATCTTTCCAACCCAATGAACAAACCCAGGTCTCCCACATTGAAGGCAGATTCTTTACCCTCTGAGCCACCAGGAAAGCTCATGAAAACTGGAGTGGGTAGCCTATCCCTTCTCCAGGAGACCTTCCTGACCCACGGATCAAACTGGGGTCTCCGGCATTGCAGGCAGATTCTTTACCAGCTGAGCTACCAGGGAAGCCCCTACCTTTGCCTTAATCAGGTCAAAATTTTCACTTTTGCAAATGAACCAGTTGAAAGCAACATCACAACCATCCCCTTTCTCCTATTACCTTCTCATGCCCAAATCAAAAGCACTGGCGTACTCCCGTAAAACCACTAACGGTCAGGTCATAAGGAAAACAGGAGTAATAAAAGTAAGGCTGCTGCTGCTGCTGCTGCTAAGTCGCTTCAGCCGTGTCCAACTCTGTGTGACCCCAGAGACGGCAGTCCACCAGGCTCCCCCGTCCCTGGGATTCTCCAGGCAAGAACACTGGAGTGGGTTGCCATTGCCTTCTTCAAAAAGTAAGGCAGAAAACCTTCAGTTCAGTTGCTCAGTCGTGTTGGACTCTTTGTGACCCCATGAATCACAGCACGCCAGGCCTCCCTGTCCATCACCAACTCCCAGAGTTCACTCAGACTCACGTCCATCGAGTCGGTGATGCCATCCAGCTATCTCATCCTCTGTCGTCCTGTTCTCCTCCTGCCCCCAATCCCTCCCAGCATCAGAGTCTTTTCCAATGAGTCAACTCTTCTCATGAGGTGGCCAAAGGACTGGAGTTTCTTTGGAGAAATGTCTATTTAGGTCTTTGGCCCATTTTTTGATTGGGTCATTTATTTTTCTGGAATTGAGCTGCATAAGTTGCTTGTATATTTTTGAGATTAGTTGTTTGTCAGTTGCTTCATTTGCTATTATTTTCTCCCATTCAGAAGGCTGTCTTTTCACTTTGCTTATGTTTTCCTTTGTTGTGCAGAAGCTTTTAATTTTGATTAGATCCCATTTATTTATTTTTGCTTTAATTTCCAGAATTCTGGGGGGTGGATCATAGAGGATCCTGCTGTGATTTATGTCAGAGAGTGTTTTGCCTATGTTCTCCTCGAGGAGTTTTATAGTTTCTGGTCTTACATTTAGATCTTTAATCCATTTTGAGTTTACTTTTGTGTGTGGTGTTAGAAAGTGATCTAGTTT
>SJYQ01001573.1:1401311-1458713 GCA_006410935.1 Redunca redunca | reverse complement strand
CACCTCCCCCACCATCCCACCCCTCTAGGTTGTCACAGAGCCCTGATGTGAGTTCCCTGAGTCATACTGCTAATTCCCATTGGCTGTCTATTTTACATATAGTACTGTGAGTTTCTGTTACTCTCTCCACATATCCCCACCTTTCCTCTCTCCACACTCCCCGCTGCCCCTCAAGTCCGTAGTCTGTTCCCTAGGTCTGTGTCTCCATTGCTGCCCTGGAAATAATGTCAACAGGACCATCTTTCTAAATTCCATATATATGCATTAGTATAGGACATTTATTTTTCTTTCTGACTTCACTCTGTATAATTAAAGCATCTTTTGCATAGCGTAAAAATATCAAGATCACTAACATTTATCATCCAAACCAAATCTAAGTCAACAAAATCCAGTTGAATATGAATTGAACTGGTTAAGTCCAAGGGGAAATATCAGAATGTTATTTTCCTAATACAGGTTAAACCAATATGAGCTAAAAGACTCGCATACATTTCTTCAGAATTAGCTTTTGGGGTAGAAATGGCTCCCCACCCCCCGCCCCCGCCAACAGGCTGAATAGAGCCGGATAGGCTAACATTCTTGCTGACAACAAGAAAACAAAGATGGAAAAATTTAAAGTAATATTCTTAAAAGCATCAGAAGACTATGGAAATGTGAATAAAATATAATTAAAACTCTGGAAAGGGCAGAACAATTCTGAGAAGTTATAGAAGCGAGAAGAGAATGGAATGACATCTTTAAAGTAATAAAAGAAACTGATGACCTAAAATCCCATACCTAACAAAAACATTCTTAAAAATGAAGTTGAAATTAACTGTTTAAGACAAATACTGAGGGAATTCCCTCTCAGCACTAAAAGAATTACTAAAACAACATATTCAAGCAAAAGTTAAATGATCCCAAATAGAAAATACAAGAGGCAATGAGGTACAATGATGTGAGTAAATATAATTAATACCTAATGCAAAAATAATAGTTATAAAGTCAAAGAGTTTTAAATATTTATACAACTACAATATCTGACTACAGTAACATAAAAGGGAAGTAGAATTAGAGCATCTAAGAGTTTTGGGAAAGCATTAAAAGCAATAACTTACTATATAATGTGTCAAATCTACTACTAACAGACTGGGAAAAGAATGTATAGTTAATAAGTTATAGAGTAAAAATGAAATAGAAAATAAAAACATAAGATAGGAGAAATTAAGAATGTAAAACATGTCAAATAGAGGGTTATATGATAGATATAAACCCAACTGTATCAGCAATTTTAATATAAACAGACTAACTGACCCCAATACAATGCTGAGGCAGTTAGGTATGGGTTTTCAAGAACAAGAACAATTCAAGAATAGTAACAATATAACAATAACTATATGCTGCTTACAAGAGATACACTTTAAAAATAAAGCAGAAAGTTTAAGTAAAAAGATACACTATGCAACACAAACCAAAAGAAAGCTAATATAGCCAAAGCAATATCAAAGTAGTTTTTAAATCAAGACATTATTAGAGAAAGAGGACCTTTTCATCATAAAGTGTAAGCTAAACAAGCTGACACAGTACTAAATCCGTATGTATCTAATAAAGAGCTTCAAAATATACAAAAGAAAAAATAACAAATCCAAAAAGGAGAAACTGAAAAATCCATAATCACAATGGGAAACTTCAACATGCCTTTCTCTATAGTGACAGAATAGACAAAACTGACAAGGAAATAAACACGTGAATTACACAATTACCAGATTACTTAATCAAGGGGAATAACTGCCATAACTTAAATGTATATAGCAATATTTATTTTAAAAGGCACCCATTATCCAAACCTCTGAATTATACTCAGTTAAACATAAACACAAACATAAAACATTCTTGATGATTTTCCCACTTGATGAAATGATTCACCACTATAGAATTAAAACAGCCTTTGTTCCTGTAACCCAGCTGACTTGAGTAAAAAACAATTCATGATGATGGTCAGAAAATGATTCCAGGTTTCCCACAAGGCCAGAAGCAGGCTTTAAAAAGTTGCTTAGCTTACTTCCTTTTAACATCACTAACTTATTCACAGATTCCATAAAAACACAGAACTCCTAGAAATTGAAAACAAATAACTGAAACTTCAAGTAGATCATAGTAGGAAATATACTGGGTTGGATATAAGAATTCTTAAAGTATAATCGCTACCCTTCCATTATCAACATTTCTTGAGGACTAAATGTCCTGCCCTTGGTTCCAAAATAATCAACTGAAAAAATTTAAGAATGAAACAAAATACTGCTTAATAATTGGATATCAGTGGGGGTTTTAGGCAATAATCAACTAAGCATGAGTTATCACTGAGACAGCCCAACTCTGCATTGAGGAAAATCTGGTAAGTTCCTTAAGAATGATATCGTCCAGCTCTTCTCTATACCTATCAGACATACCTGGGCCATGAAATACTTTAAAACATACAGACCAAACTGACCACATGTGCAGAGGAAAATGACAAGGATGCTGCAGGGACACAGAGGCCATGCTGTCATAAGGCAGAACAATTGAAGGAACTGGGACTGTTTTGCCAAAGGAGAAAAGACTCGTGAGTAAACGGCCACCGTCACAAATACCAGGATCTGCCATGCAGACAAGAGGTTAGACATGTTCTGCAGGCCCCAGGGGAAAAGCATGAAACAATGGCGGGAAAGACAGGGCATGGAGTTCAGCTCTCCAGTGAGAGCCTTCTAAGGATCAGAGATGGCCAAAGATGACATGAATAACTTCATCTTAAGAGGAATAAGCACTAGCGGAAGAAGGAGGCTTTGATTTTTTTTTTCCTTTGCTTATTTGTTTATTCTAAGAGAATGAGGCTATTTAGGCTTCAAAGTCTAAAACTGATTATACCTTGAATACTACCTCTAAATTACTAGCTTCAATATGAAAAAAATGGGAGGTCTAGATAAGTGGTGATTGGAATTTGCTTATTTAGTTTCTCCCATATTCTTTTGCTTCGGTTTATTTCTTAGCTCCTTGGATTGATGTTTATTTTTCATTCTCTGAATTGGTGGTTTTCAAACTGACATCAGAGGACCACAGATTTTAACAGAGGCAGGTTGCGACTTTGTAAACATTCCTTTTAAATTTCATTTTGGAAACTATGTTTTCAGTTACATTTATATCTAAAACTATTTAATTCACTTAAATGTATTATTTACCAAATTTTGATACATTGGAGAAGATTTTGCACTCCTAGGCTAAGTCATTCTTCTCATTGAATTAACAAACATAATAAATTCAAAGAATACATTTATAATAAAGTTTGTATCAAGTTTATACATTCTCCATAATACTTTGTATGTGGGAAAAAAAGATTCCTCCTTCAGAAAAAAAGTTTCAACACCATCTATTTAGGCCTGAGTGAAGGCTGAGCGCCGAAGAATTGATGCGTTTGAACTGTGGTGTTGGAGAAGACTCTTGAGAGTCCCTTGGACTGCAAGGAGATCCAACCAGTCCATTCTGAAGGAGATCAATCCTGGAATTTCTTTGGAAGGAATGATGCTGAAGCTGAAACTCCAGTACTTTGGCCACCTCATGCGAAGAGTTGACTCATTGGAAAAGACTCTGATGCTGGGAGGGACTGGGGGCAGGAGGAGAAGGGGACGACCCAGGATGAGATGGCTGGATGGCATCACAGACACGATGGACATGAGTCTGAGTGAACTCCGGGAGATGGTGATGGACAGGGAGGCCTGGCGTGCTGCGATTCATGGGGTCGCAAAGAGTCAGACATGACTGAGCAACTGAACTGAACTGAACTGAACTGAAGGCCCCTCTGACTCTAGGACACCCTCTGTCTCTAGGACACCCTCTGTTATCTAGTCTGTGTTGGAAAATAAAGTCCTATTAGCTCATTTTACATTTCAGAGCTAAAGCTTTATATTCACAACACAATAAACACTATGACTCATCAAATTCAGACTCAGGTTGAACCTATGCAGACAGTAAGCTCACATGGTTACTTCTAACATTTGAAGTCTATAGATTTATGTCAAACCAAGTGATGTCTGAAAGTCAGTGTAGGTCTGCTCACAGTACTGAACACACCATTCCAAAGACTACCAGGAATACAAGGAAACATAAGTCTCTGTAAATTGATCTCTCCTAGACAAAAAACTGAGCCACACCATGTGCATTCTTATTTCAGGGTAGACCACGGAGCTCCTGCACTCCACAGGAATTCCCTCTCATGAGGGCACACAGGAAGGGGGCCCTGCACCCCTCTCCTCTGGGCAGCTATGCCAAGACCCCTCTCCCCAGTGCACACAGGTACACACTCATGCACACACAGGCCCTTCTTAAATAAGAGCACAGAAGATCCTGCCAAGTAAAAGGATCCCATGCAAAATAAAAGAATCAGAATCCTCACTAGGAGAAGCATAGATTCTGAAACTTACAAAATATACAGCTGAAAGAAACTTATCTGCAAGAAACTTACCTGTGTCAAAACCCTGCCTTTACCAGTGACGTGAGGAAACTGAAGGCCCACCACGATAGGTGACCTCCCATCACACAGCAGACCCAGGGCTAGAGCCCATGTCTTCACTCTCCTTCCAATCCTCTTTTCACTGCCCCAAGCTAGCACTGCCAAGCCCTAAGTCAATTCTACTCCTTCCCCAAAGGACTGTGAAGAATCTTTATGGAAACAAGTTAGAATCAGAAGCAAACTCCCCCAAAGTTCTCCAGTCCCCAAAACATCCACATCCTTCCACCCTTTCATCTCTCCTCTCCTAGACCTCCATCACTTCTGCTCAACCTCAGAGTGCTGTCAGGGCATATGGCTCTTCTTCTGACCCTTTTCCTTCCCAAATCAGAACCAATGCAGGTAAAAGCCGGCTCGGTCACACAATGGGAAACATGACGCCACAGAAACCAGAGAAGCAGGACAATGAGGAAAGAGCATCCAGAAATCAAGATCAGCTTCAGCTCCCAAAGAATGTATGAGAGGCAAGAGAAAATGAGGGCTCAGTGGGGAGAGAAAGGATAAAACGGCAGCAGCAGAGGGCTGAGGCATAATAACAATGGCAAAAGGACAGCTAGAAAAACAAAGCACCATGGAATGTAACTGAAACAGAAATAGGGCAGGAAAGATGGATAACAGATAAATCAAAATGAGCAGATGAGACACAATATCCACCCTCCCAGGAACTGCAATGTGGAAACACTTTTGTAAAAAGAAGGGGGGTAGGGGAGAGGACGTCAATTTCGATGCCTGCAAAGAACATCTCATCTGATCAAAAGAACTAAGGGCAGGGACTTCCCTGAAGGTCCAGTAGTTAAGACTCTGCACTCCCACTGCAGGGGTACAGGTTCAATCCTCGGTTGGGAACTAAGATCCCACATCCCACATGGCACATAGCATAGACAAAAAAGAGAGAGACTAATAAATAAGAATATTATTTTAAAAAACAACTGAAGAAAAGAAATTAAGGAAACAATTCCATTCACCATTGCAACGAAAAGAATAAAATACTTAGGAACATATCTACCTAAAGAAACTAAAGACCTATATACAGAAAACTATAAAACACTGGTGAAAGAAATCAAAGAGGACACTAATAGATGGAGAAATATACCATGTTCATGGATCAGAAAATCAATATAGTGAAAATGAGTATACTACCCAAAGCAATCTACAGATTCAATGCAATCCCTATCAAGCTACCAGCAGTATTTTTCACAGAGCTAGAACAAATAATTTCACAATTTGTATGGAAATACAAAAAACCTCTAAGAGCCAAAGCAATCTTGAGAAAGAAGAATGGAACTGGAGGAATCAACCTGCCTGACTTCAGGCTCTACTACAAAGCCACAGTCAGCAAGACAGTATGGTACTGGCAGAAAGACAGAAATATAGACAATGGAACAAAATAGAAAGCCCAGAGATAAATCCACACACCTATGGACACCTTATCTTTGACAAAGGAGGCAAGAATATACAATGGATTAAAGACAGTCTCTTTAACAAGTGGTGCTGGGAAAATTGGTCAACCACTTGTAAAAAAAATAAAACTAGAACACTTTCTAACACCACACACAAAAATAAACTCAAAATGGATTAAAGATCTAAACGTAAGACCGGAAACTATAAAACTCCTAGAGGAGAACATAGGCAAAACACTCTCCAACATAAATCACAGCAGGATCCTCTATGATCCACCCCCCAGAATTCTGGAAATTAAAGCAAAAATAAACAAATGGGATCTAATCAAAATTAAAAGCTTCTGCACAACAAAGGAAAATATAAGCAAAGTGAAAAGACAGCCTTCTGAATGGGAGAAAATAATAGCAAATGAAGCAACTGAGAAACAACTAATCTCAAAAATATACAAGCAACTCATGCAGCTCAATTCCAGAAAAATAAACAACCCAATCAAAAAATAGGCCAAAGAACTAAATAGACATTTCTCCAAAGAAGACATACAGATGGCTAACAAACACATAAAAAGATGCTCAACATCACTCATTATCAGAGAAATGCAAATCAAGACCACAGTGAGATACCATTTCACACCAGTCAGAATGGCTGCGATCCAAAAGTCTACAAGCAATAAATGTTGGAGAGGGTGTGGAGAAAAGGGAACCCTCGTACACTGTTGGTGGGCATGCAAACTAGTACAGCCACTATGGAGAACAGTGTAGAGATTCCTTAAAAAACTGGAAATAGAACTGCCTTATGACCCAGCAATTCCACTGCTGGGCATACACACCGAGGAAACTAGAATTGAAAGAGACACGTGTACCCCAATGTTCATCACAGCACTGTTTATAATAGCCAGAACACGGAAGCAACCTAGATGTCCATCAGCAGATGAATGGATAAGAAAGCTGTGGTACATATACACAATGGAGTATTACTCAGCCATCAAAAAGAATACATTTGAATCAGTTCTAATGAGGTGGATGAAACTGTAGCCAATTATACAGAGTGAAGTAAGCCAGAAAGAAAAACACCAATACAGTATACTAACACATATATATGGAATTTAGAAAGATGGTAATGATAACCCTGTATGCGAGACAGCAAAAGAGACGCAGATGTACAGAACAGACTTTTTGACTCTGTGGGAGAGGGATAGGGTGGGATGATTTGGGAGAATGGCATTGAAACATGTATAGTATCATATATGAAATGAATCGCCAGTCTAGGTTCGATGCAGGATACAGGATGCTTGGGGCTGGTGCACTGGGATAACCCAGAGGGATGGTATGGGGAGGGAGGTGGGAGCGGGGTTCAGGGGTGGGAACTTATGTACACCCATGGCAGATTCATGTTGATATATGGCAAAACCAATACAGTATTGTAAAGTAAAAAAAAAAAAAAAATTTAAAAATTAAATAAATAAATACAGGAGTGAGGGGGGAAATTAAATAAATAAATAATAAAAAACAACTGAAGGCAAAAGAAACAGTACAGAATGTGCCAGTTTGTGACATAGTATGAAGGCAGGAGGGCGCGTCTTCAAACTCCTTACATCCAGCTACCTGCCACAACCCCGTAGTAGTAATTCTATCTTTCCTGTGTCATGAGCAACAGTGCAGGAAGAAGGGGCGGACGCCCCTAGAGAGTCCTTTCTCATTCTCCCTTTAGAATTGACAACGGCTTTGGAATTCAGGAGCCCCTTTTTCTGGCCTTGTCCTGTTTTGCCTCTTAAGATTCCCTTTGATTCTTTAAGTCAACTTCTCAGGGTCTTAACCAGTGAAAAACAGGACCTAGATCCAGGACTTCCAGGTGCTGGCTTCATAAGAGGTACTGTTCAGACAGAAGTCAACTGGAGTCTGCTCCCTGTTCCTAACTTGGCACAAAGTGCAGCAAGACAAGTACCACGTTTGGGGCCAGCACACAGAGAACCAATCCAAGACAGCCGAGCACGCGTTAACCTTGTTAGGAATAATTCAGTGCTTCACCATTCACAAAGTGTTTGTGTATGCTGTCCCACTTGAACCTCACAATCTCCAGAGATACAGACACATCAGAGACTGGCCCTTGGATCCCCAGATAGCCAAAACCAGCCCCCACATCTCCCCACACATCCATGCTTCATTCCAGCTATGTACTGAGTATCTACTAAGTGTTGTGGCTAAAACGAACCATCTACCCCATCATTCTAGTCTGGAGACAGATACAATGATCAAATAATTAAGCCTCTGGTATGTGAGTGGTTCAGAAGACCTGATAAAAATAAGGCAGGAGTAAAGAGATGTTTTGCCTTCCCTGGTGGATCAGGGGTTAAAGCATCTGCCTGCAATGCGGGAGACCTGGGTTCAATCCCTGGGTTGGGAAGATCCCCTGCAGAAGGAAATGGCAACCCACTCCAGTATTCTTGCCTGGAAAATCCCATGGACAGACGAGCCTGGTGGGCTACAGTCCATGGAGTCGCAAAGGGTTGGACATGACTGAGCAACTTCACATTCACTTTCACTAGAGATGTTTTACACAGGTCAAGAGGACAAACCCTCTAATGAGATGATGTTCTAACAGAGACCTGAATGGAGTAAGACAGTGAGTCCTGTGGATGTAAAAGACCGTGAGAGGCTGAGGGACCAGCAAGTGCCCTAGAGTGTCTGGAAAAGAGCAAGGAAACCTGCTGCTTGAAGCAGAAGAGAAGGCAAATGGGGGGCAAGGTCAGGGGTAGAGAAAGGCCACCATAAGGACTTGGGTGTTAACTCTGCAGCGGGAAGCCATTGCACTGTTTTGGGTAGGAAGGTGACAAGATCTGAATTTTATGTTAAAACGATCACTCTGGCAGCTATGTTGGCACTAGACCGTGATGGGACAAGGGTGGAATCAGGGGGGCCCACTGCAGGAACCCAGGAAAGAAGTGATGAGCATTTCTTGCCCTACCATGGAGGCTCTGCCAAGAGGAGGTCCATGCACCAGTCTCCCAAGAGACCACATCTTTATTCAGCTCTGCTTCTCACCGACTGTAGAAGCCCCCATAGCCGGTGCCATGAGGAAGACGGGGCCACAGCGTATAAACGGACACTTCCCAGCGTGGGGAAGTAGGCAGGTGTCCCAGGGCCCTTGTGAAATTGCTTTGAGGAAACCCCAGCCCTTCCTTCCATTTCTTATAGGGACATGGAGGGATGATGGATGGATGGAAAGAAGGAAGAGCTTCCATTTACCCCTCTGCTGGCATTTCTTGGTCAGCAATTTACAAATTCAGATGATCAAAGAGTGAAAGTGAAAGTCGCTCAGTCGTGTCCGACTCTTTGTGACCCCATGGACTATACAGTCCATGGAATTCTCCAGGCCAGAATACTGGAGTGGGTTGCTGTTCCCTTCTCCAGGGGGTTTTCCCAACCCAGGGATCAAACCCAGGTCTCCCGCATTGCAGGCGGATTCTTGACCACCTGAGCCACAAGGGAAGACTGATCAAATAGTACTATGGTCAAATGTCTTTTTAATCTGAACATGAAACAGCTCTGACCATCCTCTAATTCTAACCCAAGCCTCTGTGGTATATAAACTTCTGGTTCTTTATAGGATCAACCATAGACATTCAATAGATAAATGTAATCTAATATGCTTTATAAACTTCATTGTGACAGATCCCTATTTTCAGATACTTTACCACTGTCAAACTCCCCACCATGAAGATATTACTGAAGTCATCTCAGGAAAAAGAGATTTCATTATAACTCACAGTGAATATGAAATTTCTCACTTCTGGACATGAAAATGCAATGTGAAAATAAGAGTATTTATCAATTTATTCACTGAGGTTCTTAAGAAACCATAACGATAAAATGGCCATCATAGGATCTTTTCTGTCTTGATTTATAGTAGCATGCATTTGAATGCACCAGGCACCATGTTATGCAAATTATTTCATGATGCCCTTACAACCATCCTTTAAGGCAGAAACCATCAGCCCCATTTCACAGATGAGGAAACTGAGGCTTTCCCAGGTAAAGTACTTTCACTACAGGGATCTGGAGGTTCAGGTACCAGGAGTCAAACCCATCTCTGCTACATGGACTCTGCTTCCCTCCTAACTCCCAGCACATCCCACCACCATGCTCAGCAGTGCATCACCTGGAAGCAGCCCCTGGCCCACCACACTGACTGACAGTCTCCCCAGACACAACTCCTCGGGGTCTCACGTTACATGGGAATGAACTTTGAGTGTCTACTTAGAGGAAAAGACTGGTCCAAAGAACGTGAATACTGTGACCACTTTTGAATCATTTTATTCTCTCTTCTCCTTTCATTCAACAAATAGCTGATGTGTGCCAGGCACAGATGGTAGGAAGAAGACAAAACCCGATCCTGACCTTCACCAAGCTCACAGCCTGCTAGGGAGAGAAAAGCTCAAACACACACACGTTAGTGCAGGGCCCCCACACAGAATGGAACCAGTTCCACCTGCAACACTGGGAAAGACCTCCCAGAGGATGAAAGGGACTTTGTCAAAGGAAGGGAATTCTGAGTATAAAGATGGGGTGTGGAACAGTTCTTGGGGAATGATGGTTTGTTGTGGCCAGGCAGTAACAGCAGAGGTGGGGAAGAGGGCCTGAGAGGAAGCTGGACATGGAGGCAGAGGCCAGCGCATGGGCAGCTTGGGGCACAGGGACTCACTGGAGGGATTCTGAGCAGGGGAGGGATGCAATCGGATCTGTCACTTGGTCTAAAGGACAGTCACACCAGAAAGGGCACTGTGGAGGCTGGCCTTTCTTGGAGTACAGCCTCTTTCACAGTATCCTACTGCTGCATCATTTCTACAGAGTACTTAAGATAACCCCAGAAGCTAGGAAACCATGGGCTTGGAGCAACAGGACTGACCATGTGACGAGAGACGCTGGTCTGGGTCTCCGTGCACATCCTCCTGCTGTAGACCAGTGATCCCAACCTTTGTGGCACCAGGGACTGGCTCTGTGGAAGACAACTTTTCCATGGACGAGTGGGAGTGGGGATGGTTTGGGGATGATTCAAGCGCATTACGTTTACTGTGCACTTTACGTCTATTATTATTAAACCAGCTCCACCGCAGATCATCAGGCATTAGACCCCGGAGGCTGGGGACCCCTGCTCTAGACTAAAGAAGGCAAAGGTTGACTGTGAGGCCTCTACGGTTAGAGCAGCCCTGGGTTTCGATCTCAGCTGCCTCCACTACTTAAACCGTGAAATGGGGATACATACAGAACCAACCTACCATGTGTGACAGTCAGGACTAAGTGAAGTCACATATGTTGATACATGTCTGCCAGCTAACACTTAAGTGCTTAATAAATAAATTGTTCATACTGTGCTTAGTTGCTCGGTCATGTCCGACTCTTTGCAACCTCATGGACTACAGCCCGCCAGGCTCCTCTGTCTGTGGGATTCTCTAGGCGAGAATACTGAAGTGGGTTGCTATGCCCTCCTCCAGAGGATCTTCCTGACCCAGGGATCAAACTTGTATCTCTTACATCTCCTGCATTGGCAGGTGAGTTCTTTACCACTGTGCCACCTGGGAAGCCCAATAAATAAACTGGCTGTTAATATAATAGTACCAAAAACATTATCTGTTAGTATTCTTTGTTATTGAAGAAACATTTCTTGAACACCTACTGTGTGCCAAGCACTTTCCCCCATCTAGGGGTATAGTGTCCTCATTTTTGCAGATTAGGATATTGTGCCCAAAAGGCTGAATTATTCGACCAAACTTAGCATGACTCTCTCAAATTCCTTTCGGAGCCAGCAACAGGAGCTAAAGAAATAAATGAAGAGAGGTCAAGTAAGCACCATACACCCATTAAAACGATTTTACATTTTAGAACTGAAGATTCTCTCTACTTCAAACTAGCCTTTCCTCTAAACTGCAGGGGGAAAAAACTAGAGGTATTTTAATCCAGAAGATAATTCGCTCCAGCAGTTTGGCCAGGTTGTACCAGTGATCGAATTCTTCTGGGCCTGGTTGTTACTGCCTCTGTCTGCGCTCAGCTTCCCCAGTGGCTCAGTGGTAAAGAATCCTGCAGCGCAGGACTGTCTGTTTACAGGTAAACAAACAGAGCACTCACTTTCAAGGTCTGTAACCAAATACCTGGCAAACTCTGGGTCCTGTGGGACCTAGATTTACCTTTGTCACTGACTATCCTTTTTTGTCCAAGTCTAGGCAATATCTTAATGCACAGATACGGCCTAGACCTGTAAAGCAGAAGAGTCATTTCTTACTGTTTGTTGTTTCTATTTTGATCTTTCATATACCACTTTCTTCCTAATCCAAAGTAAGATAGTTTCATACTTCATTTACCAAGTATTAACCGCTTATTTGAACACATTCCACCCTGTTCTAGGAACAAGGGAGGCAGCAGTGAAGTGAGCAATTCCCTGACCTCATGGTTTAGAGTTTTCTGCGGGGAAGACACAATTAATAAGAAAATATCATCAGATAATCCCGAGTGCCACTCAGAAAATTTAAAACAGAATGATAGCAAGGACCCAGAGAGTTATTTTAGATCACAGTCAAGGAGACCTTTGAGAGGCAGGGCATGGAAGCTGAGATTTGAATCGCAAGATTTAAGAGTGTTTTTAATGAAAGAGGAGAAAGCAATGAGAATGGAGGAAAAGGGAAGGAAACAAAAAAGGTCAATGAAAAAAGCCAATCTGTTGGAAACAATCAATGAGGGCTCTGTCCCCAGGCTCAAACACAGGTCTGAAAAGACAAGGAGCTGCTCCAGTGCCTTACTCTAGTGATAGGTAAGTCAAAAGTAAAGCTGGCCCCTGGAAGCTAGCTCGTGTAACACAACGAAAGTCCATTTCCTGCTCACGTAACAGCCTCACACAGAGGCTGCTGCTTGGGTGGAGGCCCTCCAGGCAGCTTTCCAGGGACCCAGGCTCCTGCCACCTTACGGCTCTGCCACCTGCAACACTTGGCTACCAAGTGGCCCTGCTCCATTCCAGCTGGAAGGAGGAAAGAATATGGGCCACCACAGCTGTCTAGGCCTGAGCCTCGCGCCCATCTCCTGCCCCATTGCACTGGCAAGGCCTCAGCTACTAAGTGCAACTAGAAAATATTGTATAGTTGTGTATCCAAGAGAAGGCTTGGTTATTGGCTGAATCTCTGCCACAGGCTCTAGCATGATGAGTGATTCCCAGAGAATATCTAAGAGCTAGGAGCGTCACTAAATCCCAAGCTCAGTTTAATGAAAGTTGAATAATATTACCCTTCAAACAAAAAAAAAATCTAAGAGAGGCAAGAGTTAGGGATTAGGACTTCCCTAGGGTCCAACAGTTAAGAATCCACCTTGCAATGCAAAGGATGCAAGATCGATCCCTGGTTGGAGAACTAAGATCCCACATGACTTGGAGTAAAAGTCCACGAGCCGAAACTACTGACGCCCAGGCATTCTGGAGCTCACAGGCCACAACAGCTGAGCCCACAGACCACAACCAGAAAGTTTGAGTGGCTACTTTCAAAAGCATATTCTGCGTGCCCAGACTGTCTGCCTGAGTGTCTTTCTCTCTCTCTCTGTCTCTCTCACACACACGTATTTTCTGTCAACAATTTTACCCCAAATGCAGTGCCAAAAGTTATACTTCTGCAAGTGTCCCTAAATTCGGGGCGGGGGGGGAGGCTGGGAGAGAACAGCTTCATCAATAAAGAATTGTTTGCATAATAAAGGAAAACTGCACTGTTTTAAATGTTGTTCCAAGTAATAAAAAGAGATTTCTGACACTGAACAGTAAATCGTGCCACTTGGTATTATCCCAAAAGTACAGCACACACAACTAATGGCTGCTGAAAGTTTCCCAGAGGCACACAGCTTCATAATTCACCTGTCAGAGAGGTCCAACACGAACTCTCTCCCTTTAGAAACAACAGCTCAAAGAGGAGTCGGCTGACCACGTGGGAGCCAGGGGCTGCCCTGACGTCCTGATGCGTGGCCACTCTGCTGACGTGCCAGTGTCCTCACTGCCTCTGCATTATTTCAGGAGATCCTTTCTGTGAAAAATCCTTCAACAGCCAAGCAAAAGCATCCCCCCAAGACGTATGATGGTTTGTGTTTTTAAAGACACCTAACTGAAGAAATCCTTCAATTACAGCAAGCCCTGAAGTTATCCCATTCCTAACAGGATAGACAGACCGTATTTTTGGTTTTCTTTAACGTTTGTAACTCTTAACCCCCATGCCCCTGACGCCCCTCCCCCATCCCACCTCCACTGGTAAACACTTAAGTTTGTTCTCTTTATACACGGATGGACTCTGTTTTTAAATGGTATACCCTCCTTCCAAATTACACATCTGACCACATAAGGAAGGCACACGTAACTCTCCCTCAGTAAACATGTTCCCAGCAGCCACAGACATTAAAGCATTCCCATTGAAACTCGATTTGCTAAATTTTGAGCCTATGGAGCACACAGTTGCTAAACATGGATTACTCTCATCACAGAGAACATCAAGAGCTTNATGTATAATTTATACACATACAATTATATATAAATGTGTGAATATAAATCCATTAGAATGTGTGTTCTGAGAAAAAATATTTTGATTTCCCTCATTATGCCTTAAAGCTACTTATGGATGCCAGGTAACATTGGAATACAGCACAGTGAGCAGGATGTACGCTGTACACCACTGTTAGGAAACACATTTAAGTCTACAATAACATTGCAAGGTAGGTTGTGGAAGTCCCCATTTTATAAATGAAGGAAGTCAGAGGACAAGTTACAAGGTCACAGCTGGGATCTGAGTTCACGTCTACGTACTGCTTGCTACTATTTCAAGATCAAAACAACTGTTATTACATGGATGGTTCACAGGTATTCACATACCCTTAAAAAGACAGGCCCCCAACTTATGAAGTTCCTCTTTGAAACTACAAAACAAAGAATCAGTCCACACAATTTGGGTGAGACTGGCTGCTTACTGCTATGTGCTCACCTTACTGAGGAAAGGAAAGCGCCTGGCTCCGTGTCAGAGAGCAGCAGCTCACTGACATGCAACCAGCAACCAGGCAGACGAGAAATGCAATACGTGCTGGCCATGTGCTGAAATAAACCATGAGGCTATAATGAAGGGCACTAATCAAAGGATGATAATCTAAATGGCTCTCAGAAACAGAAAACCTGGAGAATGAAACTTTTCCAACAGTCACTCAGACAAGAACATCCCACCAGCTACTCTGAATGTTTAGATCTCTTTGATAGTAGATAGCGAGCATGAATATGGAAGGTCCTTAAAGTAGCATCTGTGGACGGTCCTCCTCTGCCCCCGGGGATCAGCATTGTGCACGCTCATCCTCATCATTAGAGCATCATGTACCACCACCCTCCGCTCATCTGCCAAGCCTGGTTCCAACTTCTTTCCACACGTCAACTCATGCGACCACGACAAGCCTTCGAGGTAGGGGTTCTGGCAGGATCCCAATTTGACAGATGAGGAGACTGAGCAGGAGTCCTTGGATAACTTACCCGAGGCCACACAGCCAGTGAGGAGGCTGAGCCAGGCAGTCTCTTAACCTCATGGCCAAGTCCTCAAACAGATGCTGTTCTACAGGCTGGCAACCCCTACCCGCTCCTCCGCTGAGGCGGAGACACGCCTCTAGGGGCACATAGTTGCGGGTCAATCCCACCAGGTGAAGCCCTATATGAAGTTCAGGGCTTTCTGCTATTTCCTAATTTTCTGCTCATCTTTCTTCTCCAGTTCTCTGACTATACCTTGAACTTCTATAAAACTCACATTTTAACACAAAGCACTATACTCTTCTTTTGTTTCTGGGGGCAAATTGACACACCTCTGATCAACCATCCTGTATCAAAGTGTTCCTTTAAAACACAACTAAAATGGTAGAAAGAATAGCCATACAAAGCAAGATTTGCAGAACACACTTAACCCAGAGTGATTTGGCAGCTCCCTCCCTGACTGGTATCAGGACTTCCCAGTGGGAACCTTCCCCCCAGGATACAACTGTCAGGACCCTGCATTCAGTACAGGGATGGCACTAGACTCTGTGGCTAAGAATACTCCTTAGCATGCGCTTCCCTAGTAGCTCAGTCGGTAAAGATATTGCCTGCAATGCAGGAGACCCAGGTTCAACCCCAGGGTCAGAAGATCCCCTGGAGGAGAGCACGGCAACCCACTCTAGTATTCTCGCCTGGGAAATCCCATGGGCAGAGGAGCCTCGTGGGCTACAATGCATGGGATCGCGGAGTCAGACATGATTGAGCGACTAACACCGTCACTTTTTTCACTGAAGTAGCTCAGCTGGTAAAGATCTGCCTGCAGTGTGAGAGACCTCGGTTCAATCCCTGGGTTGGGAAGATTCCCTGGGGAAAGGAACAGCTATGCACTCCAGTATTCTGGCCTGGAGAATTCCATGGACTGTATAGTCCACGGGGAAGCAAACAGCTGGGCACGACTGAGCGACTTTCACTTTCCCTTTCAAGGAGGGGAAATATTAACCTGTCCACTTGTCTTAACTCTACATGATAAGTACAAAGAAGGCTTTGTAGTATATTGTGCACTGTACTTTTTTCAATTTTTCATAATTTAAAACTATTTATAGCTTTTAGTAATAGATTTATATATCACATCTGACTTGAAAGAAAAATTGAATTTTCAGACTTGCAGAGTAAGGAGCTGATCCAAGATCTGTAGAGACACCACAAAGAGAAGCCACCAATTGTGAGCCATGATTCAACAGCAACTGGCCCAGCCGCTTCTTTACTATATTGAGACAAAACAAGGAAATAACTGTTTTAAGAACAAGAAGCCTTTCCCAAAACCAAGCCAGGCTCTATCCTGTTCTACCTGTTTACTAATGACTTCAATGAAGGCACACATGTCCTTATCAAATTTACAAATGGCAGGAGCAAAGTTGGGAGGGTCAGTTACCATGAGTCAAGATTCAGAAGGAGTAGGGCCAATACTAACAAGAGGAGCTTACCGACTATCAATGAATGTATTATACTTAGAGAAAACTCAGCAGCGCAGTGGAGGAGGACCAGAGAAACACCATGGTGTATACAGGATGTAGGAATTTCAGATGGCAGCACTCTCGGGAGCGTGAACAGTGTGACACACTGCCTGAGAAAGCTAAGAGCATGCAAGACTGCAGGACACTGTCCCGAACAAGGAAGGTAATAGTATCATTGTCCTCTGCACGAGCAGCTGCCCGAGGTTTCTGTTTAACGAGAGGCCCCACATTCTAACTCAATGGTGAGAGCAGCCAAAGTGGTCACTGGCCTCAAACTCACCTCATGTCAGGAACAGCTGTTGAAGTCGGGGGTATACTCTGGCAAAGAGAACACCTAGTGGGGAGGCATGAAAGCCATTCTTAAACTTTTGAAAGTGTGTAAGAACAGAGTTCGGGGGATTTTCCTGGTAGTCCAAAGGGTAAGACTACAAGCTCCCAATGCAGGGGGCTCGGGTTTTATCCCTGGTAGGGGAACGAGATCCTACATGCATTAACTAAGACCTGGCCCAGACAAATAAACAAATAAAAACACCCAGAGTGGCTGCATACTAAGCCATAAAAAAAAAATCTAAAATAAGGGAGAACAAAGTTCATATACATGTATACAACGGCTCAGGGGCAAAACTAAAACCAGTGAAAAGAACTACTGGAGATAGATTTTAAACCATAATTTAAAATAATTTGCAATAATTTTAAACTGTCCAAATGTAGACTCTCTTCCATGTGGGGTAAAGAAGTTTCTCTCTACTATCAGAAGTGTTTAAAGAGGGTAATGGGCCATCTATTCTCTTGGCACAAAGAATTCCTACACCTAAGATTCCATAGTGAAAATGGTTCAAGCTTGCACTGGACTTTTTCCCTTTTCTGATATTCCGAGAATCACAAAAGCACAGAGTAGAAGTGGTCACGAAAGATTCCAACCACTCCCTCCTAATCCTGAGGAGAGAGACAAGTCAAACTGCAGCACAAATAAAACTTAATTGTTTTCCCTTTATATGTAACCAAGAAGAGATTTCCCTATATCCTTAGTACTCCCATAGTTCTAGCTTTTCAGGAAGTTCTTCATGGTGTCTAACTTGAATCTCTCCTGCTCCAATAATACTAGCTTAGATGGATAGCAAACTGGTCTCTGTAAAGATCATGGCAGGAAAACATTTGACATAAGAACATATAAATTAGTAAAAAAAAAAAAAAAAAAAACTTTGCAAAGGAAAAATACTAAGCAATGGATTTTAAAATGTTCCTAATCTCTAAATGCCAAATGCCATTCAGAACATTTCTAGAAACCATTACAAGACCAGTTGACATACTTTCATTTCTAAGTGCAAACACTGACCTCCTTGTGTAAGAGCTCTGCTATTCTTTTCAGACCCAGCTCTCTATCTCTAAGCAGAGAGAACAAGACTGAAACCTAATGTGTTCAGATTAAAATCACTCAAAACTCAGGAGAAACGACAGTGGGGCTGCAGTAATACAGACAGGACAACCTTCAAAGGCTAGTGGCAACATTAAGAACTTAGAAATGCCTAGTTCACTTAAAAGGTACTAAAAATCCAAATTAAATGAAATGTGTCATTCTCATCTCTCTTTAGGAACTAGATAAGCTGCCCGAATACAAAGCCACCTTGCAACACTGCTTAGCATAGGATTCCGGTTGGCCTTATTCCTAGCTACTTACACTGTGCTTAGTAAATTGATCACACACTGGGCTGATACATGCCTCCACCAAATTAGTTTGCCTACTAGTGAGTCAACCAATTTCCCAATGCTTTATTTCCCAATTAGCTAGAAGGCGTATATTCTAAACTCTCTTTAATTGCTTCTCTAACAAAGACAAAGCCAAAGCCAAGCTCTAGACCAACCCTTTATAAAAGAAAATTATTGTTTCTACCATAGCTGGGCTTCAGATAATAAGTCCACAAGCAAAATAACAGATGAGTATCTATACAGCTTGAATCTTGTTTAGAGGTTGGCTGGCCATGCACAGCAGACGGGAAGCTCAGCCACGAGGGCTCTGTTGAGGCCTGGCCATGAGTCTCTTACTTCATAGGGAGACACACTGGCACCCACACATCTCCTCCCCTGGTTAAAAATGTGAAGGATTTGGTCTCTGCAATCAAGCTCATTCCAATGGAAGAATAACTCATATTATGACTCTAATTTAGTGCTGTCTTAATCAGGAGATAGGTATCCTGAAGTTGGGCGCTTCCCTGGTAGGTCAGATGGTAAAGAATCCACCTGCAATGCAGGAGACCTGCGTTCAATCCCTGGGTCAGGAAAATCCCCCAGAGAAGGAGACAGTAGCCCACTCCAGTATTCTTGCCTAGAGAACCTCATGAACAGAGGAACCTAGTGGGCTACAGTCCATGGGGTTGCAAAGAGTTGGACATGACTGAGTGAGGCTTGGCAGAAGAAAGGGCGGATGCTTAACAAAGGGTTGCCAGAGAGGAATGAATAAAGAAGATGCAGTACATAAATATAATGGAATATTACTCAGCCATAAGAAGGAACAAAACTGTATCATTTGCAGAGATGTGGATGGACCCAGAGACTGTCATACAGAGTGAAATAGGTCAGAAAGAGAAAAACAAATAAATATTGATGCATATATGTGGTATCTAGAAAAATGGTATAGATGATGTTATTTGCAAAACAGAAATATAGACAAGCTCAGAGAGAACAAACATAGGGACACCAGGGGGGGAAGGTAGAGGAATGAATAGAGATTGGGATTGACATATGTGCACCACTGACGTGTGTGTGCATGTGTGCACGTGTGCTCAGTCACGTCTGACTCTCTGCAACCCCATGGACTGTAGCCCGCCAGGCTCCTCTGCCCATGGAATTTTTCAGGCAAAAATATGGTCCTACTCCAGGGGACCTTGACCCAGGGACGGGACCCGTGTCTCTTGCGTCTGCTGCACTGGCACGCAGATTCTTTACCACTGTGCCACCTGGGAGGCCATTAATGAAACTATATAGAAAATAGAGAGCTAAAGAGAAACTGCTGCACAGCTCAGGGAGTTCCACTCGTGCTCTGTGGTGACCTAAACGGGAAGGAAATCCAAAAACGAGCGGGTATGTGTAAACACGCGGCTGACTCCCTTTGCTGCGCAGCAGAAACTGACACAGCAGTATAAAGCAACTGCACCAGATATCCAAAATGGAAAGCCAATTTTTTAAATTCTTCTCATATCCTTTTTCTTCATTACCCGGCCAAATGTTGTTATCCTACTCTTCAGAGAACCACAAAAATACACCTGACATGCCTAGGTCTTTGCAAACTAGGCATGTGAATGAATGTACTTCTCCCCCACAAAACACACCTATCCTTCCCAAACAGCAAACTCACTGATTATCTCAGTTCAGGTCTCAGAGGTCTATCTGAGGTCTATCTCAGAGAGCTCACCTGAATGCAGGCAGTATTCGGGCAGTACTCAAAAAAAAAAAGCTCTTCTGTTATCAACTGGTTATGACAATCTCTAGCCTTAATTTCACTTAAGAAAAATATTGCAAATTCTTATATGAAAGTGAAAAATGATAATATGATTATGGTCAGTAGTTAAAACATTGTTAATACCTGCTGAGTTTACACAAGGGGGAAAATAAAGCAGAGTGAATCAAAACTTTATTCATATCCATATGCCTCAAACCTAAAGGATATATCTACAGAGGCAATTGGCCATATTAGTTTCTATTAATAACTGTTCTTAAAGAAATCCACATGAAATAGGGCTGTGCAGATATTATAAAGCCTGTGCAAATAGCTACAACTGAGGAATTCTAAGTTCCTCTGTACCAAAATATCTCCTATATCAGTCTGCCACGATTTATGATACTCCTATCTTCAAATTTACTTCTAGGATATTATTGTGTTTAGTCGTTCAGTCGTATCCAACTCTCTACAGCCCCATGGACTGTAGACCACCAGGCTCCTCTGTCCATGGAATTTTCCAGGCAAGAATACCGGAGTGGGTTACCATTTCCTGGGCTTCCCTGATAGCTCAGTTGGTGAAGAATCTGCTGCAATGCAGGAGACCCCAGTTCTATTCCCGGGTCAGGAAAATCCCCTGGAGAAGGGATAGGCTACCCACTCCAGTATTCTTGGGCTTCCCTTGTGGTTCACCTGGTAAAGAATCCACCTGCAATGCGGGAGACCTAGGTTTGATCCCTGGGTTGAGAAGATCCCCTGGAGAATGGATCCTACTCCAGTCGAATAGTATTAAGTCATTAAAAATTATGATAAATAATATTTAATGATATAAAAATATTTGTAAGTTAAAAAACAGGTCACAAAACAATAGGTAAATAACCATTTTTTGTTAAAGTAAATTATGCACATACCCAGATGAAAAGGAAAGATATATGGGATAAGGATTTTTTTAGCCTTCTTGTCCCATAATTTTCTATATTCTTCAAGATTTCTATAATAAACATGTATCACTTTTATAATTAGAAGGAAAATTATAAAATGTAAAGTAAATTTAACAATCACATTTGATAAAGATAAACTAAACCATGTCACCCAGCAATCTATTCCTAGNTGATAAAGATAAACTAAACCATGTCACCCAGCAATCTATCCCTAGGTATTTATCTAAGTACTGTGTGAACTTAACATTCATATAAAACCTGTGAGTGCATGCTATAGCAGCTCTAAGTGTAATCACTGAAATTTGGAAACACCTCATATATCCCTCCTTGGATGAACAGATGAATGGCAGTACCTTCACACAATGGACTATCAGGAATACAAAGAAACGAACTATTGAGACATGTTACAAATGGATGAATCTCAAATGCATTACGCTGAATGGCAAAAGCCAGACCCAAATAGCTACCTGATGTATGAATCCACTTTGCACGACATTCTGCAAAAGGTAAAACTGTAGGGAGGGGAGTGGATCAACAGTTGTCAGAGCTAAGAGAGGAATTAACATCAAAGGGGCAGCACAGGAAATCGGGGGGTAATGGAAATGTTCTATCTGGATTCTGTGCTGGTTAAAGAACTGTATGCATTTGTCAAAACGTAGAACTGTTTACTGAATTTTACTATATGCATATTATACCTTAATAAACTTGCCTTAAAAAAAAGACAACAACCGAAAGCCTATTCAATTTCAGACTGTGTTGTACTCTTTGTAATTCTTTCTCCAAAATGTGTCTTTTTTTTTAAGCAGTTTCTTTTAGGATTACATATAGTAAGCACAGAACATAATCATCATATAGTAAGCACAGAATGCTAAAGCAACAGGGCCTTGAAAAGAGAATTTTTAAGAGGAGTAGATTAAATAAGATTCAGGACACTCAGGCCAGCGATGTCCTCACAGACCCTGGCATGGGCACCTCTGTGTGCCACCTGACAACCACAAAGGATTCCAGAGGTGAGAGAAAGTTTTTAAAAGGGACTGGGGACAGAAGATATAATACTGTCTTCCTGCCTAATACTTTCAGAAGGTGGCCAAATGCAAACGCTGGAACCCACTCCAGAGAGCCAGGGCTTTAGCTGGAGTTGAGCACTTCTAATTTTCCTCATGCCCACGTCAGAAACATTTCTACATTGATGAATGCATGACTAAGCAGTCACCAGATTAATTTGGTTTATTCAATTTACAGCTTAAAATGCCTGCCACACCTCAGTGATATTAGAAAACTGCTTCTGAGAGGTGTCAGAGGAGATTTAGAAAGACTCCTCTTCCTACAGATTTCAAAACAGGAATTTTTTCCTGAGCCTAGTGAGAGAACTGGGTTTTTGCCTTGGAAGAGCACACAACTAAGCCTTAAACTGATCTTTGTTACAAGTGTCAAAGGGTATAATTAGATGTGCAAACCGGTTTTTATAAAGTAGGAAATTGTTTTTCCTAAGAAATAGTCTTTCTATCCAAGGGGAAGTGCAATACCCACTGTTCTTGTCCATGGAAAATACAAGGGAGGACAGTGGCCTGGGACAGGTTCTGGAATAATTATTGAGCATTAATCGCATTCATCTCTTTCTTCAGTTCAGTTCAGTTGCTCAGTTGTGTTCGACTCTTTGCGACCCCATGGACTACAGCACGCCAGGCCTCCCTGTCCATCACCAACTCCCAGAGTTTACTCAAATTCATGTCCACTGAGTCTGTGATGGATGCCATCCAATCATCTCATCCTCTGTCGTCCCCTTCTCCTCCTGCCTTCAACCTTGCCCAGCATCAGGGTCCTTTCCAGTGAGTCAGTTCTTCACATCAGGTGGCCAAAGTATTGGAGTTTCAGCTTCTGCATCAGTCCTTCCAATGAATATTCAGGACTGATTTCCTTTAGGATGGACTGGTTGGATCTCCTTGCTGTCCAAGGGACTCTCAAGAGTCTCCTCCAACACCACAGTTCAAAAGCATCAATTCTTCAGCACTCAGCTTTCTTTATAGTCCAACTCTCACATCCATACATGACTACTGGAAAAATCATAGCTTTGACTAGACAGACCTTTGCTGGCAAAGTAATGTCTCTGCTTTTTAATAAGCAGTCTAGGAGCAAGCATCTTTTAATTTCATGTCTGCAGTCACCATCTGCAGTGATTTTAGAGCCCCCAAAAATAAAGTCCATCACTGTTTCCATTGCTTCCCCATCTATTTGCCATGAAGTGACGGGACCGGATGCCATGATCTTTGTTTTCTGAATGTTGAGTTTTAAGCCAATTTTTTCACACTCTTCTTTCACTTTCATCAAGAAGCACTTTGAAAATAAGTAAAACTTTCTTAAATTAGAATGTGGACTGAAATACATCTTCATATTTTCATATAAGAAAGAATGACTAGCAAACTAATGTCCATTAGCTGATTAAGAGATTAAATTATTTTAAAAAACTCAAAGTACTATTTATACTTTATAAAGAATTATCCTAATCTGTTCATCAAACCAGACCACCAAAGAAAGGCTACTTTAAAACTCGATTAGCCTTGTTTTTTAATGTATATACTCCCCCATACATATACACACATGCACATAAATAAGTACATATATAACATAAACATGAAATTATATAAAATAAGTTGTGTGTGTGTCTGTATGTTTGTAACATATCAAGAAAGCTGGGTCATTCTGCTCTAGTCATCAATCCCATAAACTCCTATTGAGTCCTTCCAGTCTGACAGTCCCAGGGTATCCATTAAATAGCTATGGAACTCCAGATCCATTATTTATAATCTCTGAGCCTTGGAGAGGGGAAAACCAAACTGAGCACACTGGGTAAGTCATGGGAGTTAGAAAAAGGTTTACACAACTGCACAGTGTCTGCCATGTGGTGGATATTCAAATATATTAACTCTCCCTTTTTCTCTTACCCTTCCTTCTGAAAAGCTTTAGTTCACATATAGTTCATATATTCACAGTCTTTCTATTTAGTCTACTAAACAGTTTTAGCAGAGCAGCAAGCTTTTCTGTCTCTGAGTCCCTATATGTCAGAGACATTCGTGCTCTGCTTAATTACTTTTCAATTAGCAGTCAACAGCAACAAAAGACCGTAACTGACAGGCTCCCAGATGTGATAGCTGGACCCTGAGTGAGCATCTGCATGGGTGGATTCTTCAGGATCTTTTTTAACTTCGTTCTGGATTCTCTGTCTCAATAAACAGGTTCACTAACTATTCCAGTAAAAATACATTTTATTATAAGTATGTAAAAAGACCATCCTTATAATAAAGTATATTATAAGTAAATAGATGGAGAAACAATGGAAACAGTGACAGACTATTTTCTTGGGCTCCCAAATCACTGCAGACAGTTAAAAGACACTTGCTCCTTGGAAGAAAAGCTATGGCAAACCTAGACAGCATATTAAAAAGCAGAGGCATTACTTTGCCAACAAAGGTCCATCTAGTCAAAGCTATGGTTTTTCCAACAGTCATATAGAGTTGGACCATAAAGAAAGCTGAGAGTCAAAGAATTGATGCTTTTGAACTGCAATGTTGGAGAAGACTCTTGAGAGTCCCTTGGAATGCAAGATCAAACCAGTCAATCCTAAAGAAAATCAATCCTGAATATTCTTTGGAAAGACTGATGCTGAAGCTGAAGCTCCAACACTTTGGCCACCCCATGCAAAGGGTCCACTCACTGGAAAAGACCCCAATGCTGGAAAGACTGAAGGTGGGAGAGGGGATGACAGAGGATGAGATGGTTGGATGGCATCACCAACTTGATGGACATGAGTTTGAGCAAACTCTGGAAGATAGTGGAGAACATGGAAGCCTGGCGTGCTGCAGTCCATGGGGTCGCAGAGTTAGACACGCCTGAGCAACTGAACAACAAACAGGTCGCTGGTAGCAGCAGCCATGTGTATTTCATACTGAAAAATATTTGGAAGCTCTGATCACAGGAAGCAGAGAGCACCTTTCTGTAATGAGATTTATATCCTTCATATGAACCTTGTAATATTCACAAAGCCTTAGAATTCACAGGTTTCTCTAGATGGGAAATATTTATTATTATATATTAGGTCAAATTCATTTAGATGAAATGGACATTTTCTCCAAGCCTATGGAGCACAGATGTGACCATAGCCAATGCTGGAGAAACATATACCCTGAGATAGTCTAAAGAAGGCAACTAAGACCCTGTGCCATCTAGGGTTGGCCAGTTATGAGAGAAGTGGCGTTTCCATAACAAATCAAACTGAAACAAAGGCAGGGCCACATCAGACTCAGCACCACAGGATGGCCCTGGGGCCACAGAGCTGCCCTGCAAACACTGGGCAGACAGGACACTGCTGATGATTAACACAAACGGACACACCCACGGTAAACATTGTCTTCTCCCAAATTTACTAAATCAAAACAAACACAAACAAAATCAGACCCCAAAACGTTAGGTTAATGTGCAAAAAACTACCACAAACAACATGAGTAAAAGAAGGTGAAAGTCACTCAGTCATATCCGACTCTTTGCAACCCTGTGGACTATACAGTCCATGGAATTTTCCAGGCCAGAATACTGGAGTGGGTAACCGTCCCCTTCTCCAGGGGATCTTCTCAACCCAGGGGTCGAACCCAGGTCTCCCACACTGCAGGCAGATTCTTTACCAGCTGAGCCACATGGGAAGAATATTGGATGTCAAAATAGGCCCTCGGCACACGACACTGTACACAGACAAGAATTTTCATCTCAAGATTTGCCACTAAAACACTACACAATAATTCTCAGTTAATTGGGACAGTTTAGGTGATGCCATTAATTTAAGGAATAAAGGTGTCATCACAATGAGCCATTAAATAAAAGAAAAAGCTCTCCTGGAGGGTACATTTTGACTTCTTAAGGGCAAGCTAAAGGCAAAGAAGAAAAGGAAAGAAATACCCATCTGAATGCAGAGTTCCAAAGAATAGCCAAGAGAGATAAGAAAGACTTCCTCTGTGATCAATGCAAAGAAACCGAGGAAAACAACAGAATGGGAAAAACTAGAGATCTCTTCGAGAAAATTAGATACCAATGGAACATTTCATGCAAAGATGGGCTCAATAAAGGACAAAAATGGTATGGACTGAACAGAAGCAGACAGAGCAGGCAATGGCAACCCACTCTGGTATTCTTGCCTAGAGAATCCCAGGGACAGGGGAGCCTGGTGGGCTGCCATCTATGGGGTCACACAGAGTCGGACACGACTGAAGCAACTTAGCAGCAGCAGCAGCAACAGAAGCAGAAGATATTAAGAGGTGGCAAAACCAATACAATAATGTAAAGTAATTAGGCTCCAAATAAAATAAATAAATTTATATTTAAAAAAAGAAGCAGCAGAAAGAATACACCAGAAAAACTATACAAAATGATCTTCATGACCCAGATAACCACAATGGTGTGATCACTCACCTAGAGCCAGACACCCTAGAATGTGAAGTCAAGTGGGCCTAAGAAAGAAGCATCACTACTACGAACAAAGCTAGTGGAGGTGATGGAATTCCAGTTGAGTTATTTCAAACCCTAAGAGATGATGCTGTGAAAGTGCTGCACTCAGTATGCTAACAAATTTGGAAAACTCAGGAGTGGCCACAGGACTGGAAAAGGTCAGTTTTCATTCCAATCCCAAAGAAAGGCAATCCCAAAGAATGCTCAAACTACCGCACAATTGCACTCATCTCACACATTAGCAAAGTAATGCTCAAAATTCTCCAGGCCAGGCTTCAACAGTGAACCATGAACTTCCGAATGTTCAAGCTGGATTTAGAAAAGGCAGAGGAACCAGCGATCAAATTGCCAACATCCACTGGATCACAGAAAAAGCAAGAGAGTTCCAGAAAAATATCTACTTCAGCTTTATTGACTACACTAAAGCCTTTGACTGTGTCGATCACTACAGTCTATGGAAAATTCTTAAAGAGATAGGAATACTAGACCACCTTGCCTGCCTCCTGAGAAATCTGTATGCAGTCAAGAAGCAACAGCTAGAACCAGACATGGAACAACAGACTGGTTCCAAATCAGGAAAGGAGTATGTCAAGGCTGTATATTATCACCCTGCTTATTTAACTTATATGCAGAGTATATCATGGGAAATGCCAGGCTAGATGAAGCACAAGCTGCAATCAAGATTGCTGGGAGAAATATCAATAACCTCAGATATGCAGATGACATCACCCTTATGGCAGAAAGTGAAGGAGAACTAAAGAGCCTCTTGATGAAAGTGAAAGAGGAGAGTGAAAAAGTTGGCTTAAAACTTAACATTCAGAAAACGAAGATCATGGCATCCGGTCCCATCACTTCATGGCAAATAGATGGGGAAACAATGGAAACAGTGACAGACTTTATTTTCTTGGGCTCTAAAATCACTGCAGATTGCGACTGCAGCCATGAAATTAAAAGATGCTTGCTCCTTGGAAGAAAAGCTATGACCAACCTAGACAGTTTGTTAAAAAGCAGAGACATTAATTTGCCAACAAAGGACTATCTAGTCAAAGCTATGGTTTTCCCAGTGGTCATGTATGGATGTGAGAGCTAGACTATAAAGAAAACTGAGTGTCAAAGAACTGATGCTTTTGAACTGTGGTGTTAGAGAAGACTCTTGAGAGAGTCCCTTGGACTGCAAGGAGACAGAATCAATCAACCCTAAAGGAAATCAGTCCTGAATATTCATTGGAAGGACTGATGCTGAAGCTGAAACGCCAATACTTTGGCCACCTGATGTGAAGAACTGACTCACTGGAAAAGACCATGATGCTGGGAAAGATTGATGGCAGGAGGAGAAGGGGAGGACAGAGGATGTGATGGTTGGATGGCATCACTGTCTAAAAGGACATGAGTTTGAGCAGGCTCCAGGAGTTGGGGATGAACAGGGAGGCCTAACATGCTGCAGTCCATGGGGTCACAAAGAGTTAGACACGACTGAGTGACTAAACTGAACTGAAGTGAAGGGCAAGTGAATCAAATTCAGACTGCTTTTCATTCTAAAATAAGCCTGCAGTTTAAATCAGAGGAGATTATCTTCCTCTTTCTTTGTAATGAATGAAGCTGGTAACACCTCAGCTTTATTCTCCTGGGCTCTGGTAGCAGACACCATACAAGCATGGGAAGCAGGAACTCTGATTAGCGCGTGTCACCAGTCAGTTTCAGCACAGGCTGAGGCATCGCCGCACTGTCAGCACATTTGTGAAACAGATTCACAAAATGATGCCTAGACAATTTTATTTGCCTACTCAAGGCACGGACTCCTAGGAGGTGACCATTAGGAGCTCCGTAAATGGCTCCCTAAGAAAATGACTAGCATATTGAGATAGCTGTGCTCTGGCCGGAAGGTCCAAGCAACCTGCACCCCAGCACATAATTATACCTGCGTGTTCTGCTGTGACCTACGTTATTGTTCAGTTGCTAATAGTGTCCAACTCTTTCTGACCCCATGGACTGCAGCACCCCAGGCCTCCCTGTCCCTCACTGTCTCCCTGAGTTTGCCCCAGTTCACGTCCATTGAATTGGTGATCCCATCCAACCATCTCGTCCCCTGCTGCCCCTACTCTCCTTTTGCCTTCAATCTTTCCCAGGATCAGGGTCTCTTCCAAAGGTCTTTCTGTGACCTAGAGATAAAATCTATTTTTACAGCCAATACTGACCTAAAAATAACATGAGAAATAACGGCAACTTTAAGGTGTTGTGACATTTCACCTTTTGGATATTTTGTTTCTTTTTTGTCTGAACAGCATCCAGAGCTCTTCCTATTTTTAGCAAGTCACCCATTGTGTGAGTCTCGGTGGCAGGCAAGACCCTACCTCACAATACGGAAATGGATATTTCCTCTGCTGCTCCTTGGCCATCATATGACCTACACTTAGCTCATCAAGTCCCATTCAGACTCTGAAATGGGAGTGAGTGACATTAAAGACCCAGAGTGTGAAGACGTGATTCAGAGCCGCAGCAGGGGTGACTGCCACTCTGCCCAGCAGCGACAGCAGCACAAAGCTGGACTCCACCAGGGGCAGGACAAGCCTCCAGCTGCAGGCCCTATCTCTTTACCAAGCATGGGTTTCCAGTCATCTTCCAATGACTTTCTATTTAGCCTAAATCAGTACTAGAGGTTGCAACTAAAAGTTCTAACTCACACAGTTGGAAAGATTTTTTTCTATAAATGATGGGAAATGAGTTAACCTCAGGAATTCCCTGGTGATTCAGTGGTTAGGACTTTCCCTGTAGTGGGCAAGGGTTCAGTCCCTGGTTGAGGAACTAAGATCCCACATGCCATGCAGCACAGGCCGAAGAAAGAAAAGGAAAACTGACTTGAGTTAATCTCATGAATTACTATTCACTTTAAGAAGAGATAATGAATTAACTGCTGGTGAAGAGACTATAACCAAGATCTCACTTTTCTTTCTATCTCAACATATTTATGTCTTGCTGAAGCTGTATTTCTTCAATACCAATATGTTAGGAAGAAAACCATTCAGTTAAGATCTCTTACTATAGAAGTACAGTGTTTACCTTTGGAAAGAATAATGGATAATAACTGGGAGGGAGCACAGGGTGTGCTAAAAAGATTCTCTGTCTCTATCTGGGTGATGATGACAGGAGTATATATATTTTTAAAATTTACCACATGTACTCTTAATATTTGTGCACATGATTAAATTTAAGTTTGCCTAAATCACACACATACAAACAGACATATGGACAAATGCCTAGAAGCTGTGTTGATACTGATGTCATCATATTCATAACGAAGCAAACAGAAAGAATGTCTTCAAATAAACTCTGTACATACTATCCCTTTTGCCCCTGGACTTTCCTGGGCATTCTGTTCTGCGGACAGAATTACCACTGGACATATTTTAATGCCCAGTGGTATTCTTCAGTGCCTCCGAAGTATGGGCAAGTCCAGTTCTGGTTTCATTCCTCATCACACCTTCAAACCTTTTCATCAACACTCTCAGGGTTCTAGCTGAGAGCTGAAGTCCTGCATTCCCCACTTGACTGCAGCTCAACTCTATTGACACCTCACTGCATCTCAGTCCCCAAACCTAGAGACTGATGTGTTCTTCTGCAAGTCCTTCCTCTTATCAAGTGACCCTGACCACTATCTGCTCTCAGAGATGATGATGACAACGGCTCCGGGCCAGTCGTGGACGCCGCTACTTCACATGGCCACGTGCTACTATTCTGCTCATTAGGAGGACCCAAGACACGTGGAGGTTAATAACTTCCCTGCAGTTAAAGTGCTGACATAAGAGGACCAGCTCGACCTGCCTCTCCCACCTCTTCCTTAGATCTAAAATCCAACACAGGCTCAGCCTCTTCTTTCCTTCATTTGCTCTGGTGAGGAACTAATAATTTCTCTTTAAAGATATCCATTTGCCATTTCAAATTCTGCATACATGTATTAATACACATGTGCTAAAGGCAAGACAAAACGCCCAATGAAAGAGGAAAAGACAGTTCAACCTGGAAGCTGTTACATAATTACTCAGTATTCCTTCCTTCAAGATGAGAACAAAAATATTTGACTCATCATGAAAATTTCTTTTCATGTTTTTCCCTAGTTACAAAAGTCCATCTTATAAACATAACACATATTCGGAATGATTAATGGCTGACCTGCCCCTTCCTCCAAACACCATCATATTTCCCTTCCTCCAGACTTCTGAGTGGTGGTTAATGTTCACAGACATGTCAAGATCACACCTCAAATGGTTCTGCCAGGAACTTCTATTTATTCAGAATTGAAGTCAACAAGGCCTGGAAAGTACTAGTCCTTCTGTGCCCTTACCCTACCACTCCCTGCCCCGGGGTCAGTCCTCACCCATTCCAAGAGGCAAAATAAGTTGTATCAGCTAGAAAACTACAGCATCTGGGATTTGACACCTAGCCCTGGACGCTCAAAACCAGGCCAGCAACAGAGAGGAGAGAGAGGAGAGGGGAAAGGAGCGATGAAAGGCAGAGGGGTAAGGGGAGCTGGGGAAGAAGGGGAAAGTGGGGAGGAGAGAGAGAGAAGGGAAAGGCGAAAGATGGGGAGACACAGTGAATGAAAACGAAGAATTTTACAAAGCAATTATGAAGAAAGCAAAAGAGAGATCCTAGAAGAACTGCTAGAGGCATTTGAGAATATACGGTGGAACTGGTCCCCAGGATATACCTGGGCAATAGGTTTCACGAGCCTGGCAACTGGGGAACAGGTGTTCCACACTAACAAATAAAGCCAATGCGGGGAGGTTAAGAATTTTTCACAATAATAACTGTTTCACCAAATAGTGCATTTCCATAAAAATTTGGTTTTCATATAGTGTCATTTTCTTAGGGCTGTTGCCTTAAGTGTAAAAGGCTGTTACACTTTTACTTATAGTAAAAGTGAAAGGAAATATAAGTATACGTGGGGAAACCACAACATACAGTGACTTAAAAAAAAATACTCTCAGTAAATGCTCATTATGTTTAAATAATTATACTCTGTAGATAAATAAACAGACATGATCTCCGATCCCAGAACAAAATTTATATCCTTGCACAACTCACTTATTTCCCTCCATTTCTCCTCCAAAAGGCATTGAGAGAAGGGCAATTCATGAACGAGAGTAAGAGCCTGGAATGCAAGTACTAGGAATATGTCTCTGTTCTGCTAGTTTAATGAGGACTTTTCCATTGTTCTGTGTATAATGGAAGCATGCTAATAATTTCAAGGGGAAAGTTCACTGAACTTTATGTTTGTTCCAAATACTTATTTCCCATTTCTCCCCACTGCTCAACATGCATGCAAAATTCTATGCAAATTGAGCTCAGGCTGGCTAGAACTTCAGGCACTGCCCTTTGGAGAAGCCTGGCACAGTTTTAGTAACAAGAAACACACCTGCACTGGCCCTGGAGTGCACTTAGATACCAGAAAGAAAGCATCCATCTCACCAGTAAGGAGAGAGGTAAACAGAAATCGAGAGGGCTAACACTTTCACTGTCAAAAAGTAGACTACTTGCAGAATCATAGTATTAATATGATTAGCCATTTTATTCCCTCATATTTTATATGAACAAAGAAAGAATTCCTAGTTTGTATATGGGGACTCTTCAAATGAAAGTGGAATTACACTAGCAACCCAACCTGACAAAGACAGTATAAAAGAAGAAAACTACAGACCAGTGTTCTTCATGAACATAGAAATAAACTCAAAAAATATTTGGAAATTCAATTCAACAATACATAAAAAGAATAATACATCACAACCAAGTGGGGTTCATCTCAAGAATCCAAGACTGGCTCAACATTCAAATACCAAAGTAATTCATCATGTTAAGAGACTAAAGAAGAAAAACCACATCATCTCAATAAATGATAGAAAAAGTACTTAACAAAATTCAACATCCACTACCCAGGATAAAGAACAAACTATGTTGGACATAAGCACTAGACTCTAGTTGGAAAATATACAGTTTCACAAGAGTTCAGGTTACCAATAACCAGTGTATGAAGTTTGAACCGATAAGTAAATACATGTAGTTAACAAAAGCCAAGTTTCTCACAGTCAAAAGAATTATATGCAAAGGGTGAATACTAGAGTAAGCTTTTGGTGCTGGACCCAAGACTGAGTATGAACTTGATGTTTATGTTAATATATAGGTTGTACACACATGGGTTAGTGTACAGACATACATTTTTAGGCTCTGTCCACTGAGAGGGCCTAGAAGCAGTGACACTCCAGTGGCAATGAGCATACCTAGGACTCAGATCTTGGTGTCAACACACCATTCTCCAATAGAAAGGAACCAAGGCTCCTTGGAGAAACAGCTGAGTCACAGAAAATACAAGATCAGCCTGGAACATCTTATGGTGCCAAAAACTAAGGAATTCCCAACAACAACACAGACAGGTGACAGTATTTCAAAGAGCCAAGCTGAAAGAGCTCCTAATGTCCACAGCTGGAATAACTTGAGCAAGTAAATAATAACAATATCTGGTTATAACCCAAAGAAGAAAATAAATATGAGTCTATACTGATACGAATTTCCTTGCAGAAGAACTCAAATTAATAACTATAGGAAAAACGAGGGAAATAAAAGTTGCCAATAAAAACATCACAATAATAACTGCTTTAGGAAGGTATGCAAATGAATGCTAAAATCAGTGGGCAAATTTGTAAGGAAAGACAGGATTCTGAATAGCCTCAGGGCTGGTTTTATGGGTCCACAGCCTGTGACTGACTGTCCAGGGTCCCAGTCTGTCTGCTGCTCCAATCTTGAGATTTTCAATTATCCTGAACTCAGGGTCCCTACATTTTCATTTTGTTCCAGGCCCTACAAATTATGTGCCCAGAAGAAAATGAAATTATGTTTGAGTCAGCCAGAAAGTTCATCTGATGTTTTCCATAAGATGCCTCCAGTAGTGCGCAGTGGTCTTTAACTTCATTTGAAACAATTTTGTTAGACTGTATTGTGACAGCTGCCATATCAGCATGCATTTTTTTAAAATGATGAATTTTTGTGTAGACATTTTAACATTGAAGATGGAAGCAAAAAGCAACATTTGGGTATGTTATGCTTTATTATTTCAAGAAAGGTAAAATCACAACTAAAATGCAAAAAAAAAAGAGAGAGAGAGAGAGAAAGAGATTCGTGCAGTGTATGGAGAAGGTGCTTTGACTGATTCAATGTGTCAGAAATGACCTGTGAAGTTGCTGGAGGTTTATTGCTGGATGATGCTCCTCAGTCAGGTAGACCAGTTGGAGCTGGCAGAAGCCAAACTGAGACATTTACTGAGAACAATCAATGTCATACCATGCAGGAGATAGCTGGCATACTCAAATTATCCAAATCAAGCCCTGAAAATCATTTGTACCAGTTTGGTTATGTTAATCACTTTAATGTTTGGGTTCCACATAAGCCAAAAAAACCTTTTGGACCCTATTTCTGCCTGCGATTCTCCACTGAAACATAATGAAAGCATTTCATTTTAAAAATAAATTGTGATGAGTGATGAAAAGTAGATACTGTATAATAATGTGGCATGGAAGAGATTGTGGAGCAAGAGAAATGAACCACCACCAAGCACACCAAAGGCCAGTTTTCATCCAAAGAAGGTGATATTACATATATGGTAGGATTGGAAGGGAGTCCTCTATTATGATCTCCTTCTAGAAAACCAAACAATTAATTCCAACAAGTAATGCTCCCAGTTAGACTAACTAAAAGCTCAAGGGAAAGTGTCTGGAATTAGTCAACATAAAACCCATTATCTTCCAACAGGATAAGCGCAAGACCTAACGTTTCTTTAATGATCAGGCAAAAACTGTTACAGCTTGGCTGGGGAGTTCTGATTCATGTGCCATATCCACCAGACATTGCCCCTTCAAATTTCCATTTACTTTGCTCTTTAGAAAATTCTCTTAAGGAAAAAATTTCCAAGCCCTGGAAGATTGTAAAAGGCACTTGAACAGTTCTTTGCTCAAAAAGATAAAAAGCTTGGGGAAGATGGAATTATGAAGTTACCTGAAAATGGCAGTGAGTAGTGGAGCAAAATGGTGAATATGTTGTTCAATAAAGTTCTTGATGAAAATGAAAAGTGTTTTTTTTTTAATCTTTACTTAAAAACAAAAGGAACTTTTTGGCCAACCCAATAGTTGCTCCTGTATTCACCTGAAATTCTCTCCCATAAAATAGTAGTGATTTTAACATATGTCCATAAATTCTGAGCTTTATTCCTCCTTTGAGTTAAGGATTAAAGTAACAGATTATTTATATATATCCTCAGATAATCATATTTGCTGATATTAAAGCAGGAACAAGAAGGGAAGGTGAAGGAAAAGAAGGAATGAAGAGAACTACTATCCAGGAAGTTGTTTACCCCCCTGGTAGCACCTTGACTTCCCATAAGTAACCACAACTTGTCTCATCCAAGGCCTTTATTCAATGTCTCTTCCTCCTAAGGAGAGTAAGTCACACACTGGGATTGTTCTCTCCAACCTTCTTAGTTCACCTAGAATTTCTTTACAAGGCAATTTAAGTGTCAGCACCATTTACCTTTATATGTTTCATTCATTCAGTCAGTGTCTACTGAGCACCTTCTCTGTACCAGGCATGGTACCCAGGACTCAGCAATGAAAGGCCAAGTCTTTCTTCTCACAACTCAGAGTCCAGTGAGAAAACAGACAAATTATAATACATGAATTTTGATGTGAAGTGAAGTGAAAGCCACTCAGCCATGTCTGACTGTTTGTGACCCCATGGACTCCAGGCCAGAATACTAGAGTGGGTAGCCTATCCCTTCTCCAGCGGATCTTCCTGACCCATGAATCAAACGGGGGTCTCCTGCATTGCAGATGGATTCTTTACCAACTGAGCTATCAGGGAAGCCCCCAAAATGGAGAATATGGAATTCTCCAGGCCAGACAGAACACTGGAGTGGGTAGCCTTTCTCTTCTCCAGGGGATCTTCCCAACTCAGGGATCGAACCAGGTCTCCCATATTGCAGGCGGATTCTTTACCAGTTGAGCAACAGGGAAGCCTGTATGAACTTGAACAGAATCTATTTTAAGATGTTGTATGTTTCCCAGAGGCTTCCCTCAGGACTCAGTGGTCAAGAATCTGCCTGCCAATGCAGGAGACTCGGGTTCGATCCCTGGGTCCAGAAGATCCCCGGGAGGAGGAAATGGCAACCCACTCCAGTACTCTTGCCTGGGAAAAACCATGGACAGACAGGCTTGGCGGGCTACAGTCCACGGGGTCACAAAGAGCCAGACACAACCGAGCGACTCAACAATAAGAGTTCAGTTTCCCACATTCATTTACCTTGTGACACACAGAAATCGAAATCACTCTCAGTGTTCTTTTGTTGGTTGGTTGGTTGGTTGGTCTTTAATGATCTTCACTTGAATGGTCTACATCAGAGGCTAAAACAACAACACACTGGATTTCATCTGCATCCTGTCTGAACTCTTTCTGCCCCTCTTACCAAAGAGCCCTTCTGCAGCAGCATGGCCGGATGGTGTGCAAACACACAGACCCTTGGCTTCCTCAGTCCCACTCAGGGCTCTGACAGCTGCTGGACCTACCTAAGCATCCTGGGATAAATATTTAATTCTACCTGAGTGGAATTCACTACCACAAAAAGCCGTGGTCCTGAGAACACAGCCACACATCCCGGTTCTCCCGAAACATGGTTTATAAGAAGGCTGCAGACAGGCACTCACCGGCATGTACTCACACGCCTAGCAGAAAGCCACTCTATTCCCTGCCAGCACCACTCCTGTCATCGGAGGTCAGCGTCTGAGATGACAAGACGGTCTCTAAACTCCTCTTTCCAACTTCAGAAATGCTCTTGGAAATCACCATCCCCGGAAACACTGGCCAGAAACTGAAGTTCCCCTGGCGCACAGCAGGGAATTTAAGATGAGGTCTCCTCCAGTGGGCTTCTCTGCTCCCTGCTTCCTCTCTCATCCCCTAAAATCAATACCTAAAGTCAAATGTCCAACTCTTCTTCCATCTCTCCAAGATGTGGAGAGAAAGGGCTAACCTAGCTGGGGCAATGGGCACCTGGTGGCTTTTATTTATAGAAAAATTGGGAAGGATTAGGCTGTTAACAGTGTTTATGATGAGTCCAGGCCATAAATATTGACCGAGGGCTTACTCTGCAAGTGCACATGCTGCTTAACATTCACTCAAAGATCACACAGTTAACCCACATCTGGAAGGAGAGAGGTGTTGAGTAGGAAGTGTGAAGCTAGTACAGTCAACAGAGAAGGTGGGAGCATCGGCTGAGTAACACAGGTTGTTAACAGCTAGAACAGAGCGGGGAGGGATATAACTCAAAATAGGAGGGGCAAGGCAGGGTGTATCTTTAAAGTTATTTTTAATAAGGACACAGTTGCTTCTGTCCACACATGTCAATGGCTTTCAATATATAAAACATCTTCTGCTTGTGTAAAATGTTTTATGAAGACAAAGTAATTCATAGATTTAAATGTCACCTAAGAAAAGAGGTCACAGGCTACAAGTACAGAAACATCACAGTTCTAAAATGTTTAAGTACCACAGTTCCCAAAAGACCAAAACATTAAATCTTTCAACATACTCAAAGGTGCTCTACCTACCCTACCCAAATTATGTATATGAACCTCCTATCTTCTTCCCTTGCGTCTACCAAATATTAACCAACAGCAGAGCAGGAACCCCAGGATGCCATGATGCACGAGATGACATCCCGATGAACCAGCTCTCCCAACACCCTGCTGGATGGAGCCTCCTGGCTCATCTGGGAGTTCTGCCAGACAGTGACACCGCAGTGGTCGCTGAACCTGCTGGCCAATCACAAATACAAACCCGAGCTAACAGCTTCAGGATGAACTGATGGGCCTTCCTGGGGACACAACGGAGTCTTCACTTTGGGGTATCAAACTCTAATGGCATACTTATCAAGCAAGTCAGAAAAGAACAAAGAAATTACGCTGAGGAAAAAGGAAATCAAAATGCCTCCTGCCTAAATCAGGCCGAAAAAAAAAAAATCTGGCAAATAAAGGTGATCACGTGGCCAAGATAAAAGGCTACACCCCACTTACAGGAAAACAGAGAGCTGAAGCAAAACTGAAAAAGTAAAAATCACTTTGTTTAGAATTAAGGAAAGATCATGAGCCAAAGCCAACTCTGGAAGAAGTGAAGGTCAACATGTAGAATGTCCTGCAACAGAATCCTCCCTCCTCTCAGAACTCAGAGCCATCTTAACCCTGCATAAATCGTTGCTTGAAAATGACCTGGAATTTGTTTTCCTAACTACCAGAAGCTCTTAAAGGGGCTGCAGCTCTAGTAAGCCTGTGTGGATGCTGGCTGTCAGCACAGGAAGCTAGTTAAACTATGAGCATGTTTCAAGTTTCCTCCTATAGTCTCTCAGTTACTTTTGTTGCAATTTTTCATTTTACAAGCCTTTTAAAAAAAATGCTAATAATTCTCAGTTGGTTCCCAGCCTGGCTTACTAANACCCTGCATAAATCGTTGCTTGAAAATGACCTGGAATTTGTTTTCCTAACTACCAGAAGCTCTTAAAGGGGCTGCAGCTCTAGTAAGCCTGTGTGGATGCTGGCTGTCAGCACAGGAAGCTAGTTAAACTATGAGCATGTTTCAAGTTTCCTCCTATAGTCTCTCAGTTACTTTTGTATGCAATTTTTCATTTTACAAGCCTTTTAAAAAAAAATGCTAATAATTCTCAGTTGGTTCCCAGCCTGGCTTACTAACTCCAGGCTGACTGGATTTGCATTTGGAAAGGCCATCTTGTTTCTTCATAAGGCAACCTCCAAAGAGAAAGAGAGGCTTCCCTGGTGGCTCAGTGGTAAAGAATCTGCCTGCCAACGCAGGAGAGGCAGATTCAATCCCTGGGTCAGGAAGATCCCCTGAGGAGGAAATGGCACCCCACTCCAGTATCCTTGGCCTGGGAATTCCCATGGACAAAGGAGCCTGGCGGGCTACAGTTCATGGGGTGTCAAAAGAGTCGGACACAACTGAGCAAATAAGCCACAATAAAAGAGAAAGAGATTGAACCAGTTCCCTTCTGATGGGGAAATGGTGGGATTGTTTCTTTTTTGTTTTCTTATTTTGTTTGTAGATACTTTCAGAAGATTCCCTATCAATCCTGGGTCAATGGATGGATACCTCCCCAGTCGGGGCCTTTAACTCGGTGGCCAGCACAGGAGCACTCATCACTCTAGTGGGGAGAAGCACAGATCTCCCAGAAATCTACCGTAGTCAAGGCAGGAAATGCCCTAAATGCCTTCCCCCATTCCTTCCTGTCTGAGTCCATTCAGGCTACTATAATAAAATACCATAAACTGGGTTACTTATAAGCAGCAGACATTTATTTCTCCTAGTTCTGGAGCCTGAGAAGTCCAAGAGCAAGTCATCAGCAGGGTCAGTGCCTGGTGAGGGCATGCTTCTCCAACGATGTCCATCCTCTCACTGTAACACCACATGGCAGAAGAGCTCAGTGGGGTCTTTTTCACATAAAGACACTAATCTCATCTATGAGGGCTCCACCCTCATGACCTAAAGCACATCCCAAAGGTCCTACCCACTAATGCCACCTCACTGGGCATTAGGATTTCAGCATATGAATTTTAAGGGACACAACATTCAGACCCCAACACCTTCCTGTTTTGCACCACCACCACCCCCCACACACACACCCATGTTAAGTCATTTACTTTTTAAAATTCTCTTTTAAACAAAGATTACCATGGAAAGTGAATATGCAGTTTACATATACAGGTAATATTCACAAAACACACATATACTTTTGGCAAAAGATAGGTAAAAAAATTAAGATTTCCCAATTACTACCCTAAACTGAAAGGAAAAGAGACAAGGTCCATAACCCAATTTTCACCAATCCTTGGAAGGTAGCAGGTAAGCCCAATAGACATTTGTTCAAGCAATGATGACTGTGAGTCACCTGCCCTCCCTGGGGCTTTTGGGCTGACCCAGGCCAGAGGCCTGAGAGCCTTCCTAAGTGCTGTCCCTCAGGAGTCCTATTTCCACAGGAAGCCCCCAAAAGGGGCCAGAGTCTCTATTTTTTCCTATCTTTTAGGAATCAAATAATCAATAAAGTGAGGTTCAGAAAACCCCAAACCCAAAAAGACTCTGGGTTTGGATGTGCAAGGCACTATAGAAAGTTATTCTCTTTAAACATCATTCAGGCAATTTGACCTAAAGTCACCAATTTAACCATAAAGCATGTAGTTACATAAATTGGTTGAGCTTTCCCTGCAATGTTGTCCATGACAAATGACTTTAAAATAATCTCCACTCTCTAAATTCCCACTGTCGCTTCTGGCTTTTTAGTCAGATTTACATAACTTTTTAGATTAAAATATTGCTATCGGAACTCTCAACTTTTCCTACTCAAAAGGATTTAGCTAGAGTATTCTTCGATATATGAACTTACCACATTAACGCTTGTTATCTGAATTCAAGATCCAAATATATTCAGATAGTGAGAAATAGCTACCATTTCAGAGGGATGTGTAAATTAACTTTAATCTCATCCTAAAACAGAATGAAAAATTGTCACAATTTGAAAGGTCTAAAGGATCCTAATCAGTAACCTCTACTATAGGCATAGCTGAATAAACATTTCACATCTCTATCAAAATCTGTACCAGACCACTCTACATACATGAGGATGGTTAGTATCAAAAATAAAAAAGTTTTGGCAAGGACATGGAGAACTTAGAAATCCCAGTGTCATATACTGCTGATAGGAATGTACATGGCACAGTCGTTGTGTAAAATAGTTTTGTGGTTCCCCAAAAAATTAAACATAGAATTACCATGTGATCCAGGCTAGTGGTAAAGAACTAGCCTGCCAATGCAGTAGAAGTAAGAGACTCGGGTTCAGTCCCTGGGTCAGGAGGAAATGGCAACCCATTCCAGTATTCTTGCCTGGAGAACCCCATGGGCAGAGGAATCTAGTCCATGGGGTGGAAAAGAGTCAGACACAACTGAGCAACCAACACACACACACACCACGTGATCAGCAGCTCTACTTCAGAAATCTACACAAAAGAACTGAAACCAGAGACTCAGAAACGTGTACACGAAGGTTCATAGCATCATTATTCACCACAGCAGAAGGTGGAGACCACTCAATGCCCAACAGATGAATGGATAAACGAAGTCTAGAGTACACATACAGTGGACTGTTACTTAGCCTTAAAAAAGAACACATTTCTGAGACGTGCAACACAGGCAGACCTTGCAAACATTATAGTAAATGAAAGAAGGCAGAAGCAAAAGGACAAACATGGTCTCCTTCCACTTGTGAGGCGCCTACAGTGGCCAAACTCAGATTCAGAGAGCAGAATGGTGACCGCCAGGGGCGGGGGGAGGAGGAATGGGGAGCCCTTGTTTCATGGGTGCACAGTTTCTGTTTGAGAAAATGGAAAAGTTCTGGAGGTGGATCGTGGTAATGGTTATACAACAATATGCTGCTGCTGCTGCTAAGTCGCTTCAGTCGTGTCCAACTCTGTGCGACCCCATAGACAGCAGCCCATGAGGCTCCCCCGTCCCTGGGATTCTCCAGGCAAGAACACTGGAGTGGGTTGCCATTTTCTTCTCCAATCCATGAAAGTGAAGAGTGAAAGTGAAGTCACTCAGTCATGTCCGACTCTGTGTGACCCCATGGACTGCGGCCCACCAGGCTCCTCCGTCCATGGGATTTTCCAGGCAAGAGTGCTGGAGTGGGGTGCCATTGCCTTCTCCAATATAAATGTACTTAATGTCACTGAACTGTATACTTATATATAGTTATAGTGTTAAAAGAGCTATGCATATTTTACCAGAATAAAGGGGAAAAAAATCTGTAGCAGAGACTATAAAAAGCTATCACTACACACTTTTGAGAACAGCTAAAATAAAAATATTGACAATGCTAAATGCAGATAAGAAGTTAGATCTCTCATATATTATAGGCATCAATGTAATAAGCTACAGCCACTCCAGAAAAGAACTTAGCACTTCCTCTAAAAACAAAACATACAATAACCAAACAACCTACAACTTCATTCCTGTACATCTGTCCCAGAGAAATGAAAATTATACTTACACAATTGTTCACAGCAGCTTTACTTATAATAAGTAATATGAAGCAACCAAAATGTCCTAATACAATAGGTGAACAGTTAAACTGCGGTACGCCCATACCATGGAATTCTACTCATCAATGAAAAGGAGTAAATTGCTGATACAACAATTTGGATGGACCTTAAAGACATTATATTGAGTGAGCAAACCTCAAAAGATTACATGCTGTATGACTTCATTTGCATAACATTTTCAAGATGACAAAATTCTAGAGATGGAAAATGGATTAGTGATTGCCAGGGGTTAGCAAGGGTGGAGAAGGAGGGTGATGAGTATATTAATGTACCATAAGTTTATCTACTTGTCTGTGGAAGTTGAAAGTACTTTTATTTTCCACTATCAAAAAATGCTTCAAAAGTTCTGACCATTTATCAAGAGCGGAGCTACATACAATTTAATGGCTCAATATCCCTCCCAGTGATCTCAAGTTCCACTGAAGCACAATGGCAGCCACCCACAGAAATTCCACCAACAAACTGTCACATTCTAACTTATGCCCACCGCATTTTGGTCTATTTTCTTTCCTGTTTTCCCTGAGAGGGGGAGCTCACTATTGAATTCAGTCAGTGGTTTTAACAAATATCATCATGTTTAAGCTTTACCATTCATGTACAAAAGTCTTTTTAAAATTCAAGAACACACAGAGATGTATAGGGTGCTTCTAGTTCAAACAAACCTAGTTTACAAAAATCTGAATTCAAACATACAACCGGTGGGATTATCAAGAGTATTCACAATTGAGTTTTATTCAAATAGGGTACTCTCCGGCTAAAACATTATTTTATTGGTGTGCAACTTTTCTAAAATACCTTTATTAAAAAGGGATACAAGAAAGGTAATAAAGAACCAGATAGTCACAGTGCAAAATAAAAGCAGACAACTGATTAGAAAAGTCAGTCTTGGACTTCACACACAAAGCCATTCAACTCCTGTTTGCACCACTAATCCTTTACATTCCATTCTACACAAAGTGTTTTCAATTTCTTACCAAAATATGCACTGCAACATTTTATGATGATTTTAAATGGCAAGATGTGTGATTCCTATTTGACCTACAAATGTATGGGTGGCCAAGTACCTTTAAGTGGATTGATGCTTTAATGATCCAACTTTATTAAACCATGTGCTGAAAATCTCTGCTGAATATTTCAGTAACCATTTCATTTTTCCTGTGGGTTTTTTTATTATCTGATCTCAAGGAAATAAGAGAAACTATATTTCCAATTTCTAGAAAGTCACTTTTAACAACTATGACCATATACTAAACAATAAACGATTATGTCCGATTCTTAAGCATATTCAGTTTTAGTGACCTAGATTTTCAAATGCCCCCACCATGGTCACCACTGCCCACAACCCAGACCAACCACAGAGACCAGCCCTCATCTGCGTGCCGCTCCACAGCCTGGGCATTTCAAATTACAAGTTGGCCCAGAAGTGCATACTTCTGTGTGGAATTCCATAGAAGATAGTCTTCGACATGATCTAGACCAGCAACTGTTTCTAAACTGCTTCTTGAGTTTCCCCCTAAATTTCCCTCTCTACTGGATCCTCTTGATCTTCACAAACAGAGGAAGGCTTAAATGAGACAAGTTCCTGGGAACCATGGAACCTTGATAGCCATGCACCCACAAAGGGCTCCCACGTGGATGCTATTGCTGTCACTGTTTCAGGAGTACAGATCTCACTGTTATTCAGAAACTGTACCCCCACCCCCTCTCTGACTCAAACTGCTGATTCTGCCCTCAACAGTTCTGCTATCTGTCAGAAAAGGCTGAATGATGGTCTCCTCTACGTTCAAGAGGGAAAGAGTTTGCAAAATTAAGTATGAGAACCCAGAGAATGCATGGATCATCATATACTGTAATAGAGCCGAGTCTGAAGACCTGGGTTTCAATGCCCGCTTTGCCTCATCTGAAAATCGATCTCATAGCATCTGACCTATGATGAGGTTTTGAGGCTGACCTCCAAACAGACGGCTCTCACCAGGGCATGCACCCTCCCACACAGCACCCTCTATCTGGGCCGCGCTTTATCCTGACACTTACCCTTCTCAACCCAGGATGCTTCTCTGTAAAGTGTCCCCCATGCCCCTCTGGGTTTCAGGAGCATCCTCAGCTTGTCTTCATCAAGCCACTCATCACAGGATCACTGAGTGCTTTTGGTGAGTGTGCAGTTGCCTCTCCACTAGCAAACTGAGGGCAGGGCAGCCTGCTTTCCCCAAGTTTGTACACACGCATGCACACAAACGCCCATGTGAAGCTTAAGCTTAGGGCTCCCGTTTCACAAGACCTCTTCCAAGGCCCTAGAAAAGCCTAAACATCACGTTCGCACAGTCAGTTTTGTCTGATCTACAACAGTAAGGTAATCTTGAAAGTGGACAGAGTCTGATCTGTACAAGCCCGGGGTGGTCACCATGACCAGAGGACGGCAACAAAGGGGACGACTGGGAAATCTGGCTGTGGTCTCGTGTTCATCCAAAGTATGCTGGGTGAATTCTACAGGAAAAATAATTAATAAAATTATTCTGTATTTCACGCCAGAGTTGGGGGTGGGGGAGACACGTTAACTGCCATCAGTGAAGTGTGCCCTCTCTTTTCATTTGAGTTCCCCCAGACCCACTCCCCTTCCTACATCTGGCTAGGTAGTACTGGAGCATCTGGCTAAGAGGAATATTGGGACCATTTTTTATATTATGGAACTCGTCTATTTTTTCCAATTTTGTAATTTCTCATCATTCTTACTTTCAATCTAATTTTATACTTGTAGTCTTATATTCCTTTTCTGAAAGAGAAAAACTACAGAAGTTTCAGGCCCCATAAAACCTGGATTTGTCCCAGCCTGTACCTCATATAGCCCTAAACATTTGTCATGAGAATGACTGCATATAGGAATGAGCTCAAGGCAAGGCACTTTACATCTCTGGGTCCACCTCCTCTGCTAAACAGTCACGTGTGGTGCTAATGACATGGATCACGTGTGAAAACATCTGGTAGGGACCTACAAGGCGCTCAACAAGTAGAGTAGTAGTGCCATGACCTTTTTCCCCCCAAAGACCTGGAACATAATAACTGAATATTGGGTGGTTATCAGTAAAGATGCCAAACGGAGGTGTAGTTCATGCGACATTCACAGATCAGCCTTCCCGAGTTACGGGACTCGTCAGGTATCCTCTGTTAGAGAAGGCAAGCTTTTCACTCCCTACTACTCTATCAGAACTTCCTCAGTCTTAAATTCTAATTCTCAGCTGGGAATTTTCTACCTCACAAAGACTTCCTTAATTTAATGCATAATTTTGATACAGTCCATCCAGTACCTTCCAAATTTAGTTAGGAGTCAAACTCTAGGACAATTTCCTCCCAAACCTCCCAATTTCTTGACCGTCATGACAACAGCTTCCCCTCCTGCTGGGCCGTCTTGCTGACTCTTCATGCACCTGGAGAAGACAAAGCTAGCATGACTGCTCCCAGCCCAAAACAGGGGCGGTCACATACCCGCTGGGGAAAGGCACACAACCATCCAGAAATAAGCATGCTCCAAGATGAACAGAGAATGCTGTTCTTCTTTTCTTTTAAACTTTTTATTTTGTATTGTGGTCTAGCAGATTAACACTGTCATGATAGTTTCAGGTGAACAGCAAGAAGAGAATGTATCCATTCTCCCCCAGACTCCCCTCCCATGCAGGCTGCCACATAGCACTGAGCAAAGCACCTTGTGCTACACAGTAAGTCCTTGCTGGTTATCCATTTTCAATACAGCAGTGTGTACAGGTCCATCACAAGCTCCCTAACTAGTCCTTCCCTCTATCCTTCCCCCACCAAGCAACCATAAGTTCATAGAACATTGTTTACTGAAGGCAACTAAATTAAAATCAAGCATTCATTCAATAAATATTTTTTGAACATGGCATTAAACAGGTCCTGGAAAAGTCAGTGGACAGAAAGTTTAAAATCTCTGCTGTCCTGGTATTTACAAGCTAAAAAGAAGATACATTAAACACAACAATAAGCAAAATCTCCTCAAAAATGTAAAATGTAAAATGTCGAGAGTGTTTAGAGGACTTTGAGGGTATTGTTTGAGTTGAAACCTGCACAGTGATAATTCTGCACAGCGGGAAGGGGCAGGAGTGTGCCACCTGGGGGAACAGCACATACAAACGTCCAGGGGTAGGAAGAGGCATGAGACTCCTGAGGAACTAAGAGCAGAGTTTGGCTGGAGCTCACAGTACAAGGAATCCATTCAATCTCACAGATGGACCAAGTGCCATCTTTAATTATCAGCCTTTTTGTCAACTGGACCCACTCCCCAGTGGCCACAGCCATTGTCTAGAATGCTCCTGTTAAGAGTCAGAGATCAAGCTTATCTCCATCCTCAGTGATTCTCTAGAAATGCCATCAGCAAACATTTCTGCAAACTCTCCAATACACTGAACACTGCACTTGGTATTTTGATATAAACAAAGGGCAAAAGTCGGTGTTCAAGGGACAGTTTATTATAATTCAGAATGTCCTGGAGTGAGAGTCAGAAGACCCTGGGTTCAAATGCAAGTTCCAGCAGAATTCAGCTGGGTGGCCACACTTGACTCAGTCCAGTGAGAATCCCAGATGCTGGCCCAGATAAATACATGCTGATGAAAGAACATCACCTTGCTTCCCTGAACCTAAATTCTCTTATCTGTAGATGGAGATAATTCCTATCCCACAGAATTTTTGTAAAATTAAATGAGAAATCATTAAAGAACATACTGTACACTGTTGAGTACATAACAAGTTTATTAGAAATGTTTGGTTTTTAAGCTATTTTATTGGAGCCAAATGTTTTCTTTGCCCCAAATGATTTGTCCTACTTAAGTGTGAATCTAGTATTATTTAGTGGCAATTTAAATTTCCTAGTTCCTCCCTTTTAAGCAAAAAGCTGTAGTTCTCTTTGAATTTTAGCCTCACCTTTGGAAAGCCCAGCCCTTTAGGCTACAGGCTATGCCGAAGGCACTTTGGGGTAACAATACATCCTGATCATTGCCAACATACCCAGGAGATAAGAAACAGCTTCCAAAATGGTAACTTAACCCATAAAGTGAAACCAAGCCTTAGGAAATTGCCAAAAAGATACCCATTGTACAGCTTTCTAGCACTGTAACCTAAATACCACACTGTAACCCATTCCTACCTGAGGCTATTCCTGGTTATAAAACTGGACCAGTTTAAACAAAGTTCTGCAAATAAGAGAATAAAGACAGCCTACCAGGGTAGAAAGGGGACTTGTTTCAGAGGACTTGTCTTAGAACAGACAGAGTACAAAGCAAGAGATGAACACAAGAAGATAACCAACATCTGAAGGGGAGAAGAAAGTGTCCAAAGTCTGAGAAACAGGCAGCTCTGCAGAGGGCAAAGGCACCAATCCAAAGATGAATGAGAATCACAGCAGACAAGAGAAAAGAGACAGACGTGACCATCAGCACATCTTGATGGCTGATCAAATACAGAAGACAGTAACAAAGGAATAAGGAAAACTCGGATTTAAAGCCAGGATGCCTGGGAGAATGGTGGTAGAGTAACACAAATAAGGAGGTTATAAAGGGGATTGGTTTGGAAACTTGAAAAAGTTTTTAAAAATATAACAGTCTGGATTTGAAGCCAAGGCTGAAAAATTGAGTGGAAAGAGCCAACAGGGCAGCTGGAAACAGAAGATGTAGCAGGGGCAGAGGTCAGGAGGAGGGCCCGCACGAGGGGGTCTTCGAGGAGAAACTGCGGTCAAAAAAACAAGGAGAAATGAGCTGCCAGAGAAAGCAGGGGGCTGGGGGAACCCCCACGCAAGCAGCGGAGGAGAAAGGGCAACAAAGAGCACAGGCTGAAAGAGGATGCACAGAGTTTGGAACAGTGGGAACACATATCTAAAGTACAAACCAGAGCTGGCAATCTCCCCACCAAGACCCCCACACTCACTTCTCACTTCATCACCCTGGCCACAAAGCTCTCCATGAGCGGCCTCGCCCACCTCTCCAACCCATCTCCTCTCCCCCACCACACACCAGCCACATGGGCCTTTGACGATCCCGCGGGTACATGGGGTTCACCCCTACTTCAGGGCCTCAGAGCTTCTACCAGAAGGCTCTCGAGGGACTCTGGTTCCTAACCTATCAAACCTCACTCACACACACACTATTCTCTACCATACCATACCACGGTCTTGTCCTAATGCACATCACAAGTGGAAATTGTTATGTCTTTGTTTACCTACTTACTGTCTGCCTCTCCATTCACTGTGGACTCTGACAGAGTAAGGTCCTAGGACCTTTTCTCTTTCCCTCTCGACTACATGCTTAGTGACTGGAAAAGCGCACTGCACTTCATGGGGACTTAAGAAAAACCCTAGCTTGAGCAAGAGCCAAATAGTGCCCTTCATGAATCTAGTTTGGAAAAGAAAGACAAACAAAAGAACAAGGTTAAAGCCAAAGTGTATCAAGTTATAGAGAGGAAAAAGAGTCAGGAGTTTGAGATAACAGTATTCAAACCATATAGCACCATATAGCACATGCGCTCAGGGGTGCAGGACAGGAACTGTTGAGAATGTAGAATCACTATACACCAAATAAAACATTTTTACCGCTTCACATCTCACTTCTTCTACTGCAGGTTCTCCCAAAGGAAAATCTGATCCATACCCATTATGCCTAAAATTCTTGCTTCAGGTGGCAATACATCTTTTAAAAATCAAATAGAACGAAAATGTCAATTACTGCAAGTTCTATATTAAAAGACACAAGCCTGCAGGTAACCCAAAACTGTGGAAGCTGCCACTGAAACACGGGAAATGAGACAAGAACACTTGCAGAACACTTGGTACTTATGTACCCACAGCCCCCAGCCCACACCGGCAAAGACATTCCTCCAAAGATGCTGTGTGCTGGAGTGAATTCTTCCAGCAGTTTCCTGAACTTGTACATTTTACCTTCAGGGCTTTTCTCAGAAGCCTGCATCTCAAGATAACAGTAGAAGGGGGCACCATCAAGCGCCAGTGTGCTGAGGGCAAAGAGCAGTGTTTCTTTAAGAACCTGGACAGGGAGGAAGCTAAGGGAGGATTTATGTAGCATCTCTAGGTCGAAGAGGTTTCTTCCCCCTCTACACCTGCCAGAACCATCAGAGAACCTCCTGGAGCAGCTAAGGTGCACAGGACTTCACAGGAACTGACATTGTGTGACTGTTGGCAGGGCTGGGTAGTTACCACAGTTCTCCTGCTCTGCGATGAGAACAACATACTGCTTTGGAGTTGGTTCGCCCCTTCCTTAAGGAAAGCAGGAGAGAAGGCCAAAAGGTAAAAGCAGGATCAAGCAGAGAAAGACCAGGCAGAAAAAGGTCAAGCTAAGTTGGCAGAAAGCAAGAGCCATCAAAGGAGCACTGACTTCAGCCAGTCCAGCTCAAGCAACATTGGAGGAAGCCACCCAACAGGTAGCAATTACTTGAGATGCTCATGCCACCCTGTTTAAGTCAGAACAAGTAAACTTAGTATAATTTCCTAAAAACAAATTTGCACAAAGTAAACATGTGATCAGTAAGTTCATCTCAGGCAAATGCCCCTCCTGATCCGCTTCTCAAAGCCAGAATTAGCTGTATGGACATGTGCTAAGAGACACCCTCACCAGGGCCCTGACACCTGAACTAGCGACATTACTATTAAGCAGAGCTTGAGAGCTTGATGGCGCAAAGGATCATCAGTTCCCAGGCCCAGCTTTTTGTGAGCAAATGAGCTTTAGAGGGTCAGGGGTTAGCAGAATTTAAAAAAAAAAAAAAAAGTGAGAGAAAAAAAGAGATACTTTAATTGAAAGTCCAAGAAGTTACATCATTCTTCAACGTCGTAAAGCTCAAAGGGAGACTGCAGGGTGGTAAAGGACAAAATGAGGACCTGGCCAATGGGGACATGAAGTTGTAGTAACAGTGCAGTGGAGAGGTCATTTTGATTAGCTAGTGAAGATGCAAAAATCCCAGGCTTATTGTGGATCTGCCACTAACAAACTTTCTGAGCAAAAAAAAAAAAAGTTATGGCTTCCAATACATCATTTACAGATCCTCAGTGTCAAACCAGCTGAGTTAACATAGTCAAATCAGTGATTCTCCCTCTCAGAACCTGGATTTCCTCATCTGCAAAGTGCGAGTGGCTAAGGCAAAGATCTCAAAGGTGCCTTCACGTACCAAGATTCCAAGCTGATGGTCAAGAGGGACTGATCACAGGAGGCCCATCGGGGGAGCCACAGGCAGAGAAGGGGCAGCATCTGGAGGACAGGGTTTCCTTCGACAGGAACCAGAAGCCAGAAGGAATCTGTGGAAGTCAGGAAGGAGGTGTCCACCAGGTGAGTGCAGAACAAAGCAACCAAGTCACTTATAGCCTCCTTAGGAATGGCCTCCCTGGGCCCTGTCCTAGGGTCCCACTCCAGGAGGCTGGGGCCTGGGAGAGTGTGCTCAGCGAAGGAATTCAAGGACACTTTACCAAGCCCCAGAGATAGAAGAGGTTGAATGGGGGAGGTTCAGCTCAGCTACTTACAGTACTGATTAGATTACCAAGCATCAGATTACACCTTCAATTACACACAGTGGGCCCAACAGCAACCAATATACTTGGGACCTAATTCAGCAGGATACTGAGGCTCAGAATAAAAGAATAACGACTATAAAAGGCTAAGGGAAGAGGGAAGCCACTTAGATCCAACTGGCAACAAGCTCCTGAAGCTAAAACTCTGTTGTCCAAATGATTATGTAATCTGCAGCAGCAGGAGAAAAAAAATGATTACTCTCCTCAGTCGACTGCTACCATTAACACATCTAAAAGGGTGGAAGAGAGCAAGAGCCCACACACAAAGTTCCACAGACACACCCTCTGCAGATGTTATAAAAGTCTCCACGGATTAGATGTTCATGTTAGCCAGAATCTGAGAAACAGCAGAAATGAAGCACCATGCCCTCTCCCCAAAACAAAGATTAAAACAAGGGAACTTCTTTGAACTTTTACAAAATTTAACATGCGACCCTTCTTTGCACAGTGAAAATGAATTTATAACCCCCAGCTTCATAATTACCACAGTTGTTAGGGCTAAAGAACTAGATATTAAGTATATCTGAAAGTTGCTGAATAAAATGTGAACTCTTATAAACCTCACTTGCAAAGAAATAATTGAAGTATGTAATATTCTTCATTCAACAATTCCACTTCTGGGAATCTATCCCATAAAAATGAAAGTATGCATAAATAAGGACATATGGACAAGGATGTCTAGTAAATACTGATCCACAGAGAAGGGGCCTAACCCACACAAACATTTATTAAACAGAATGAATTAGAGCTACACCTGATGACTTGCAAAGATTTCCACAAAGTGATGCTGCGTTAGAAAAGATATAGAAGTTTATGTAAATATGATCCAGATTCTTTTGGGGGCCATTTATCACTCAGCCTGTAGGATCTTAGCTCCCCAACCAGGAATTGAACCTGCATCTTCTGCATTGAAAGAACTGAGTCTTAACCATTGGACCATCAGAGAATTTCCTGATTCAGGCTTGTTACATGATTTTATTAAAACTTGTGTCTATATTTACGGATGTGTAGGGTTGTATGAGCACAGAGAAATGTAGAAATATACACACTAAGTCAGTGATTCTCAAACATTAGCACACATCAGAATCACCTGAAGGTGATATCTAGGCCCCACACCCAGAGTGTCTAATTCAGTAGGTTTGCAGTAAGGTCTCAGAATTTGTATTTCCAACAAGTTTCCCAAGGAGGCTAATGCTGTTGAGAATGACTGCAATAGGTTTCAATAAGAGTTACCTGTGAGACAGAAGTGGAGGTATGGAAACAGGGAGAGAATAATGGGAATCTGTGCAAGATAACATAAACAGCTTTTTACATGATTTCTTTCATGGACTGTGTGTGTATATGTGTGCATGCCCACAAATTTCTGGAAGAACTGTCATCAAAATACTAATGAAAATTCATCCAAAGGTGGAATTTGAAGTGATCTCTATTTTCTTCTTGGTAATTTCTTATTCTTTTTATAATAAGCAAGTATGATTTAAACAATCCTTGAAATAAAGCCATTTTATTGAGGAAAAAAACCTCTGGAAATCAATTTCTCAAGGAAAAGCTCTTCTATTTTGTTTACAGCACTGAACTGATATTTTTGTAAAGATGAATGCTAATTACACTTTATATAAAAATAAAAATATAATTAATGTGGAAAAGGAAGTTATTGGATGAAGTACATAACAACATGTATTTCATGTTGCTGTTGTTCAGTTGCTAAGTTGTGTCTGACAAGCTCCTCTGTCCATGAGATTTCCCAGGCAAGAATACTGGAGTGGTTTACCATTTCCTTCTCCAGGGTATCCTCCTGACCTAGGGATCAAACCCACAACTCCTGCATTAGGAGATGGATTCTTTACCATTGAGTCACCAGGGAAGCCACATGTGTGTTTTATAACCTTTCTTAATCAATAAAAATTTAGAGAAAACTCAGTTTTTAAAGTAATCAAAAATAACCTACAATGGAATATAATCTGTAAAAAAAAAAAAACTGAATCACTATGCTGCACACGTAAAACGAACACAACATTGTAAATCAAATATACAAGTTTTTTTAATTCAGCAAAAACATACAATCTTTCTTGTGAATGTACAAATGTTTTCTCTTTCAAAATTCAATCTGATACTCAGTAAGCAAAATCTCTTTTTAAGCTGTACTTGCATCAGTTTCTCTTTTTACATACAGACTAGAAAATAAAAATAAACAAAAACCAACTAAAAATAAAAAATAACTTTATGACTTCAAATATAGAATGTAAGTTCCCAAGTGGTGTCCATCAAAGAGTATTAAGCTAGAAAATAAGGATCTTAGATTAGTTATAATCATTGTAATTTACACTTTTCCAGGCTTTCCCATTTCTCATTAGTTTCTTCACTACAGCTCTTTGCTAGCTTAAAACATCTCCTCCTAAAACCATGTTACCATTCTATCTGAAAATTAAGCCTAGACTTCAAACCAGATGGCATGCCTCTGCTTTTCTACTGGGAACAGACAGCCTGGCCTTTCAGAACTGCTTCCTTTAGTTCCCCTCAAAATACAGATGCAGGAAGCTGCTGGAGGCTGAAAATTGGATTTGTAATGCTTATATCCCTAAGGTTTGCAAATCAATATTATAAACTCTTGGCTATCAGTCCTGCCAAATCCATCTTCTTCTATAATCTTATTATAGTGCAGTGTTTCTCCGTTCCTGCAATAACAATTCAACGGACCTCCACGGTTCATTTTAAAAATTAGGGTAAGTCTAAGGCTGAGTTCAGGAATATTTCTGCATTCCCAGTACTGAGATTGTCCCATTCCTAAAGATAAGCAAACAGAAATGCTTGCCAAGGAGAAAAAAGTTTGCCCCGCAAAAATAAAGGAAAACATTTAAAGCACATGATCAGATAAACACATAATGAGAGACTACACTTCCCTGCCTCTGAAACAGATTCCTGGAAGACAGAGAAAAAAAGATTAAGTTCTTGCTTTGTGCTCACAATAAAACTAGGTGGGTATAAGAAGAAATATACCATGCCAAGATATGAAAATACTACATAGAAACTAAAAACAAAGTAATGGTCCAAAACTGTTCTGGCAAGCAGGAAATAAACTTAATAGTACAGAAAACTAAAATAAAATAGAAAAGAAAACATGCTTGCAGAAATCAGACTAAAAAAAAATTAAAAAAGGATAGAAGAGTTAGAACAGTCCAATCTTAGAATATCAGCTATTCTAGAAAGTAGAAAACAATGATGAAAGACCAAAGGATAAAACCTTAAAAAGAAGTTGAAAGTTTTCATGGATTCAAATAAAATGTATGGGGCAGGGGGCGGGGAAAGACTTACATCCATAGATTTTTCTTGTTCTATAGGCATAAAGACTCTACCATCTTTAGGAAGGATTCTCTATGGTGACCCAAAAATAAAAATGGGAAAACATTTTAACTATAAAAGTTTTGTAAGAAATAAATCAAAACAGGTTATAATTAAAGGAACCAAAAAGAAATCACTTACAGGACCCACTTGAATGAAGTATCCTTTTGTAAAGGATGGACAGAAGTTGGGGAATAATTGCTATCTATTTTTTTTTTCCATGATTATTGCACCATTATGTGATTTAATTCTTCTTGAGGTAAATCTCACAATTTATGTTTTTAAAGCCTGTCTTAAATGATTTTTTCCACTGTATTAAGTCCCTGGTGGCTCAGATGGTAAAGCGTCTGCCTGCAGTGCAGGAGGCCCAGGTTCAATACCTGGGTTGGGAAGATTCCCTGGAGAAGGAAATGGCAACCCACTCCAGTACCCTTGCCTGGAAAATCCCATGGACAGAGGAGCCTGATAGGCTATAGTCCACTTGAATGAAGTATCCTTTTGTAGAGGATGGACAGAAGTTGGGGAATAATTGCTATCTATTTTTTTTTTTCTCTATGATTATTGCCCCATTATGTGATTTAATTCTTGAGGTAAATCTCACAATTTATGATTTTAAAGCCTGTCTTAAATGATTTTTTCCACTGTATTAGCATACAATTATGCTTAATATTTGTTTATAATCAAGATCAAGAAACAACAGTTAGAACCAGACATAGAACACTGGACTGGTTCAAAATTGGGAAAGGAGTATGTCAAAGCTATATATTGTCACACTGCTTATTTAACTCATATGCAGAGTTCATCATGTGAAATGCCGGGCTGGATGAAGCATAAACTGTAATCAAGATTGCCAGGAGAAATATCAATAACCTCAGCTATGCAGATAATAGCACTCTAATGGCAGAAAGCAAAGAGGAATTAAAGAGTCTCTTGATGAAGGTGAAAGAGGAGAGTGAAAAACCTGGCTTAAAACTCAACAGTCAAAAAACGAAGATCATGGCATCCAGTCCCATCACTTCATGGCAAATAGATGGAGAAACAATGGAAACAGTGACAGCTTTATTTTCTTAGGCTCCAGAATCACTGCAGATGACGACTGCAGCCATGAAATTAAAAGATGCTTGCTTCTTGAAGAAAAGCTATGACCAACCTAGACAGCATATTAAAAAGCAGAGACATTACTTTGCCAACAAAAGTCCATCTAGTCAAAGCTATGATTTTTCCAGGAGTCATGTATGGATGTGAGAACTGGACCATAAAGAAGGCTGAGCACCAAAGAATTGATGCTTTTGAACTGCGGTATTGGAGAAGACTCTTGAGAGTCCCTTGGACTGCAAGGAGATCCAACCAGTCCATCTGAAAGGAAATCAGTCCTGAATATTTACTGGAAGGACTGATGCTGAAACTCCAATACTTTGGTCACCTGATGCAGAGAGACAAGTCATTGGAAAAGACCCTGATGCTGGGAAAGACTGAAGGTAGGAGGAGAAGGGGACAACAGAGGATGAGATGGTTGGATGGCATCACTGACTCAATGGACATGATTTTGAGCCAACTGCGGGAGGTGGTGAAGGACCTGGAAGCATGGCGTGCTGCAGTCCATGGGGTCTCAAAGAGTCAGACACAACTGAGGGGCTGAACGACAACAGCAAATCATCTCAATATGTTAAGGACTGTTCATAATTTCTAGTTTTGTTTGGGTTCTCTCTTAATCACACTTAGAGTTATCTTGTTTTTCCAAAAGAACTAGTCATGACAACTAGATAGAATCACTGGAAATACACTGAAAAGAATCAAAATTCTGAGATTCAGGGTATCAGTCACATGAGAAAACACATCATGTAAATAAATGCCAAAAGAACCTTCAATAAAATTCAACACAAATTTATAGATAAAACTCTGGGGAAAAAATACACCAAAATGTCAACATCATTATGCATAACAGGATTAAAAATGGTATTGATTTTTGCATGTATTTTAAAATAAATATATATAATATAATAAATATGAATAAAATATTATGGGCTTATANTTGCAGTAAACTAGGAGAAAACAGAAGTGAATATTTATGAAACATCTAGACAGAAGGTCACAGAGGAAGCCTGCCCCAAGATACAAAAACAAATAATAGCCTAGCTTGTGTCTGCTTTGCCTATGTGTTACTCATCTGATGAAATTTGATTTAAAACTTGTTTTCATTATAATATTTCCCCACTGACTGCTTACTGCATAAAGTCAAGTGGGAAGCTTGGTTTAGGTCAATCCACAAAGATATTGACATAAAATATCAAGTGAAAAAGCACAGTTCAGTTATGGTAAACATAGTGCATTTCATCTCAGATACTAGTTATAATATGCATTTTATATTCCATTAGGAGAAAAAACTGCCAAGTTTTTGTGAGATTTTATACTTATTAAAAGAGCTCGTCGAAATTTATAGACTTTACCACATTATCATGTTGCTCTTTCCATGTCTTTCTATATACACAGTAACTTTGACTTTTTAATGCCAAATCACAGTGAAATCATTTTGAAAGCAATTAATTCATACAGAGCCAGAAAGGCACATATGTCAACAGTGTGAACCACTGTGACCGAGGTCACACATGTGCGGGTATTGACAGCTCCATCATGACACCTGCCAGGATAAACACCGAAGTGAGAGTCTCTCAATTTCAGAGATGTAAAATGAGAAAATTCCACGTTTAAACTGATAAATAGCAGTAACGTTTCACCCCATCAGTCCCCAGCCGTCTTGGCACTGGGAACGGTTTCATGAAGGACAACTTTTCCCTGGACCGGGAGGTACAGAATGGTTTCAGAAGGATTCAAGTGCCTCCACTCCGCCTCGGGTCATCAGACATTCGACTCTCATCAGGAGCACACAACCTACATCTCTCACACGTGCTGTTTACAGAAGGGTTCACAGCCCATAAGAATCTAATATCGCCAATGATCTGGCATGAGGTGGGGGTCAGGTGATAATGCAAGTGACGGGGAGCAGCTGTAAATACAGATGAAGCTTTGCTCACCTGCCACTCACCTCCCGCTGTGTGGCCCAGTTTCTAACAGGCCACAGACCAGTACCAGTCTGTGGCCCTGGGGCTGGGGATCCCTGTTTTAAACTATCTATAGAGGATGAGATTATGAATGACTTATTTTCTTAACACTTTCTGTATTTTTTTGTTTTTTTTTTCTAATTAGTTTATATTATTTGATAATGAAAAAAAAACTTTTTTGCTCGCCTTTGGTCTGTTTAAGTGTCTTCTCTCCTTAAGCAATGCATATTGACTCTTCCCAAATCTGGTCTTAATCTGGTAGTCTAGGTTCAAAATAGTTATACCAAAATGTTGATCAACTACGAGGTTTTGAAAGCTGGAGGCATAATCCTCCCTGTCTTCAGACCATAATACAAAGCTCCAGGAAACAAAGCAGTAGGTACTGGCACACAGCAAAAAAGACATGGATCAATGGGACAGAACAGAGAAAGAAACG
>SJYQ01001573.1:1306185-1400612 GCA_006410935.1 Redunca redunca | reverse complement strand
GGGGCTGGCAGGTGCAGAGAAAAGGGAACCTTCCTACACTGCTGGTGAGAATGTAAACTGATGCAGCCCCTAGAAAAAACACTATGAATGGTTCCAAAAAAATAAAAATAGAGTTGCCATATTATCTAGCAATCCCACTCCTGGGCATTTATCTGGAGGAAACTCTAATTCAAGTAGATACAATGCACCCCTATGTTCATAGCAGCACTATTTACACTAGCTAAGACATGGAAGTACCCTAAAGGTCCACTGACAGATAAATGGATAAAAAAGATGTGGTGTGTATATGTATGTGTGTATATGTGTGTGTGTGTATACATATATANATATATATATATATATATTGGAATGGAATATGATTCAGCCATAAAAAAGAAGGAAATAATGCCATTTGCAGCAACAGGAATGGACCTAGAAATTATTGTGCTACATAAAGTCAGAAAGAAAACAAAAAATGCCATATGGTAGCACTTATATATAGAATCTAAAATCTGACACAGATGAACTTATTTATGAAACAGAAACAGACTCGCAGACACAGAGAACAAACTTAATCTCCCACAGGGGAAAAGGTGTGGAACAGGGATAAATCAGGAGTTTGGGATTAGCCGATTATTGCTGTTGCTTAGTCACTAAGTCGAGTCCACCTCTGTTGCCACCCCATGGACTGCAGCCCACCAGGTTCCTTCGCCATGGGATTTCCCAGGCAAGCATACTGGAGCAGGTTGCCATTTCCTTCTCCAGGGGATCTTCCCAACCCAGGGACCGAGCCCATGACTCCTGCATTAGCAGGTGAATTCTTTACCACTGAGCCACCTGGGATACAAACTACTATACATACAATAGATGAATAACAAGGTCCCGCTATACAGCACAGGGAACTATACTCAGTATCCTATAATAAACCATAATGGAAAAGAATATAAAAAGAAAAAGCTATATATATAGTTATGTGTGTGTGTGTGTGTGTGTGTGTAACTGAATCACTGCTGTACAGCAGTAACTAATCCAACACTGTAAATCAAACATACTTCCATTTTTTAAAAAGCCACAAAGTTTTATATCATGATTAGATTTTAGATCTGTTTGGTTTGAGGTAGGGGAGCAGAGTGTAAAGAATAAAGCTAAAGAGGATTAAGTTACAGAAAAAAAAATTTAAAACTTGGGACTAAATTGGTCTAAATTTAGCCTTGAACCAATCTCTTTCTTTTAATCTTAATTATGGCTAGGCCAAGTCTAACTATCTATAATTCATTTTATGACCTCCAAATCACAACCTAGAGAGAACACTCTAGATACTGGGTAACCCAGAAGGCAGCTTCCTCATTATTCAGTTATTTTATCATTTTGTTTTTCTCCAGAGAATAGAGCAGAATGTGTAAGGGGGGAGGAGAGGACGCAGCAAGTGAGAAGGAGGAAGGGAAAGAGGGAGGGCCACCTGGTAGTGATGTGTGTGGTAAGGGGAAATGACTATATTTTAATTGATTTAAGATTCTATTTAAATTTGTTCCAGTTCCTTGATATTTTGCCTATTGGGGTTATATCTAAATTGAGATCATACCCTTATTCTAGATTTAATATTCTTGGTGTATTTCATGAGTGGATGATGCAAAGGCTACCTGAAACCCCAGTTCCAATGCATACACATATGCCCACCCATCACCAACACAGGTTCCAAGAAAAGAGGTTATGCCTAAAACAAGGAAGGTAGAGAAAACCATCCGTCACTTTCTATGTGGGGAGACAACTGGTTCACTTCTGTTACACCTAGTAACTGCCTTCAGGAACAGACTCCTCTGTCAGCCCAGAAGGCACATCTGATCAGGAACCTCAGCAGGCTGCTCTGCCCACACAGCCCCCACCACCACCTATTCTATGTATGTCCCAGCACTTTTGCCCTTGAATTCCTATTTCATGATTTTACCTAACTATCATGTTAACAACTATCATTGAACCCCTCTCCTCCAAAGACACACACAGAAAGCATTCTTGATTATCAGCATATCATATAATAATGTGTTCAAAAATCATCCACAGAGATAAGCTGAGTATTTTTGAGTCCAGAAGTTAATACAGTTAAGCATTGGTGGTATAGCGGTAAGCAGAGCTGCCTTCCAGAAGTTATACAATTAAAAGTTACTCAGGAAAATACCATTAAAACCTAGACTTTGGAACCAGGAGTCAACCAGTTTTAAAAGTCTCCATGCAAAAACTTGAACTAGACTGTAATGCTGTGTGTGGTTTTTTAAAAGTCCCAATTCAATAGCAAGCAAAACATTTCTTCCCACTTTGGTCCTGTGGGTTTCATGTCCAAGAATGAGCCACTTAGGCCTGCAGCCCAGGGCTTAGGCACTTACATACAGAGGTACTTCGCTGCAGTTCAGCTCCATGGTTTCCGCAACTGCAATGAAAATAACAAACAAGAGAGTTATTGGAGAAGTCCCCGTGTGACCAACCAGTAGAGCTGTATCCTGCCTTTCAGTTAACATCACGGAGGGAAGAGAGAGGAAAACTGCAGAGTCAAAACTAAGAACAAAGGAATAAGATGCTCTCTGTTTAAAAAACTTCCCCCCTTTCTTCTTTCACATGAATATCTACAATAAGGAAAACCTATCACCCCCAACATTATCCCACTGACTGCTCCCAGACAGAAATTATCAATATATTTCAGAAAGCCAAGAAAGGCTTTCTTGCCAAGCATGTGGCAAGTTTTGCTTTAGTTAATCACTTAGGCTACTCTGAGGTCAGAATCCACTCCTGGCTGGACGGGGCAGGAGCCTGTTGCTCAGGACCTAAAAGCTTTCTCTGGAGGGAGGCAGCCCACTGTCAGCCTAACCAGCCTCTCCACTAGCTGTACACACCTCATCTGCACCCAGAAACCAGCTAGCAGCTTAGACAAAAGGAGCATCATTTAAAAGAGGTTCACTGAACACCTTTAATGGGCTCAGCATCGCACAAAGATGACCAGGAAGTGACCCTTCACAGAGCTCCCAGCTGAACAACAGACACCCAAAGATGGGAAGGAAGTGAAGAGTGGGCTGCGTGTGAACTCTGAGGAGGGCCGACAAGGAGACTCATGGCCCCCATCCCCTCTTCTCTCTCCCCCCACCCCCCTGCGTCCTCTGGGACACAGCTCTGCTCACCAGGCCAAGCCTGGCCCTGGTCCCCAGGCCACCACCAGCTGCAGTACTTTGGGGCTGTCTCTTAAGAAGGCAGACACGTAGCACCTGAACTGTGACTTTTGAGTACAGTAATCCCTAGAGGACACACGTGACCCAGAGGACAAATACAAAGAATTCTATTTTATTTTTTTATAAAATCATCTAGCTCACATTTTACTAATAGTTCATAAACATGCTGGCGCTGGCCACCTTCCTGGGTCACAAGTTACCTTCCATGCTCATCTGGAGAGAAGGCCGAGGGCATCACAAGGCGGAGGGGTTGACAGCCGGGCCCCGCCTTGGTCCTCGTTTTCAACACTCTGGGCCCCGTGGCAGTTCATGTGGACACACTTAATGGGCTTCCAGGTTACCATTAACAATTTTTAATGAAACTAACCTCATAAATTGGATGAATGGTTTAAGGAGTCCAGGAAAGAAAGTTCAAATTAAAAATAACACTCACCACAAAAATGACAAAACTGAGATTCCCAATCCCAAAAGGAATTGTTCATCAGCTACACTATGAAATAAAGATAATGACCAACCTGAGAGCACTGATAAGTACATGCCCCCAAGGCTCAAAATGATCAAGAAGGCATTTAAAAGATGAATGTAGGACCTCGCTGGTGGTACAGTGGATGGGAATCCGCCTGACAATGCAGGGAGGGGTTGATCCCTGGGCGATCAACCCATGGGACTGATCGCATGCTGAGTGGCAACTAAGACCCTGCACCACGACAGCTGAGCCTGTGCTCTAGGGCCCACGAACCGAAACTACTGAAGCTGGTGTGGCTAGAGCTGTGCTCCACAGGAGAAACCACCATAACAAGAAGCTCGCACAGTGCAACTAGAGAAAGCCCACGCTGCTGCTGCTGCTGCTAAGTTGCTTCAGTCGTGTCCGACTCTGTGCGACCCCATAGGCAGCGGCCCACCAGGCTCCACCGTCCCTGGGATTCTCCAAGCAAGAACACTGGAGTGGGTTGCCATTTCCTTCTCCAAAGCATGAAAGTGAAAATGAAAGTGAGGTCGCTCAGTCATGTCCGACTCTTTGCGACTCCAGGGACTGTAGCCCACCAGGCTTTTCCATCCATGGGATTTTCCAGGCAAGAGTACTAGAGTGGGATGCCATCGCCTTCTCCGGAGAAAGCCCATACTCAGCAACAAAGGCCCAGTGCAACCAAAAATAAATAAATAAAATGTAAGACATGTAGGGCTTCCCTGGGAGGCTCTGCTGGTAAAGAATTCGCCGGCACTGTGGGAGACTTGGGTTCGGTCCCTAGGTTGGGAAGATCCCCTGGAGGAAGGAAAGGCTACCCACTCTAGTATTCTGGCCTAGAGAATACCATGTACTATATAGTCCATGGGATCGCAAAGAGTCAGACACGACTGAGCGACTTTCACTTTCAAATGAATGTATATCCACAGCCCATGTACCCTGGACTGTCTCACTAAACACACGCTGTGTCTCAAAATACCAGTCATTTTTTACCTGTTAACAGTCATGCCATACACAACTCCAATCTTTTATAAAACTTGACTGAACTTGATAATAAAACCAGAAGATTCTCTGAAGATTTCTACTTAACAGTGTGGAGAAGGAAATGGCAACCCACTCCAGTACTCTTGCCTGGAAGACCCCATGGGCCAAGGAGCCTGGTAGGCTGCAGTCCGTGAAGAAATGAATGCATTGTATGGTAAGCACAGGGCTAAGAAAAAACGGCTGAAACACAGAGTGAAAAACACAAAGTATAGAAACTAAAGCACTCTACGAGCAAAACTTTTAAAACTGAATATTTTAAGAAGCCTATTAGGACAAATTAAGCTGTGTGGAAGACTTGCCATAGAGTTAGAGAAAAGTACAGATGGTATTAGATTTTGTCTGATAAAATACATTTAAAAAGTCACTTTGGGTGAGAACATGAAGATTTTCTGAAGAGTGAATTACTGCTTCAATAAATAATGTTCAAAATACAACCCTGATGGGGCAACTTCTCAAAGATAGGAAGTTTAAAAAGCACAAATGCAAAATCCATTCATTGTGTCATTCATGGGTGAGATATCCTAACAAAGAACTTGAAGCCAAAAGCACACAGTTTCACAGGATGTCAGTGTGGTTAATTTTATAGAAATAAGACCTTTAAACATGGTCAAATCTTTACGATCGCTGCAACAAGAGGGGAAATGACCATAAAAATCTTTACCACATTAAAGGGTGTTGGTTATATCGCAACAAAGTACTTTAAAAAGTTGCCAAACATGTACTACCTAATCTAACAAAAACAGAAGTGTTCCAAATTTTTGCTGGGTTTTCCAAGATTAAAACTGGCTCTTTATAGCAGATTTTTCTTAAAATATTCTTCAAATAAATATCCTATCCCTTCTAGAAAGGGGTGATATTTAATAAGTGAAAAAGAAAAGGCATCTCAAAAGAAACAGGTTATAGACAGTATGCTAAGTCGCTTCAGTTGTGTCCGACTCTGTGCAACCCCATAGACGGCAGCCCACCAGGCTCCCCCATCCCGGGGATTCTCCAGGCAAGAACACCAGAGTGGGTTGCCATTTCTTTCTCCAATGCATGAAAGTGAAAAGTGAAACTGAAGTCACTCAGTAGTGTCCAACTCTTGGCAGCCCCATGGACTGCAGCCCACCAGGCTCCTCCGTCCATGGGATTTACAGTATTAACCATTGTAAAAACATTCTGAAAAAGTATCTGTATGTTTTTATCTTGTGATTTTGATGCAAAAATTATTTAAAAGTTTGCCATCTGCAAAAGCCCTCATACACACATGCTTTAAATTTTGGGGAAAGGCTTTCTAATATACTTTTTTAACTTTGCCAAATGTTTCATGGGTTTCTTTCCTTTTTAATGCAACAACTTCTGATTAATTTGCAGGAAGAATTAACATCAGGAAAAATGGGAATTTACTAGCTACATTTAAACAAACTCTTGTATAATTGTTTGTTGGATAGGATTAAAATATAAATCCCTTTATTTATAAGTATACCTAACACTCACTTCTTCAATTAGAATCTTCTTTTACCATAGTATGGTATCTTTTCCAGCTATGACACTTCAAAGCCAATTTCAAAATAAACAGTACTTGGGACCAGACATTCAAGCCAAAGTACTACACAGCATTAAGATTACTAAGCATAGATTTTCAAAACAGTGGCATATTATCACTATATTACTCTGCCAGGTATTACATGTTAATGCTTTTAGTGAGAACAAAAGGAGCTGTTAAAAAAATTTTTTTACTACAATGTTTAACCCTTACAGCTTTTTAGATTTGAGGTATGTTTTAGAATATACACTGTTACAGTAGTTATTGTCGTTTGGTCACTAAGTCATGTCTGACTCTTTGCAACCCATGGACTACAGCACACCAGGCTCCCCTGTCCTTCACTGTCTCCCAGAGTTTGCTCAAATTCATGTCCATGCTACAGTAGCATGTTTTATTAATAAGTACATTAAGTAAGGGATGCATGCTAACATTTCATATTTAAGGGTACAGGACAACATTTTGAAGCTCTGCTCAATAAAGTAAGCAAGCCTTCCCCACAATGGTCAGGCTGCTTCTCCCAAGTCTTCCTCCGGGTTCAGCAGACTAAGGCATGACCTGTGGGGTGCAGGGCGCTCACCAGAGCCTCTAGAGTTGGCTGTTTATCCAGTGAAAAGGCCCACGTGAGCTGAAGTGCAGTACAGAAACCAACCTGGCACAGCTCTGTGAAGGATCCAGGGTCTCCAGTCAGCACAAGGCCCACTGTGTCAAACGCTTGCCTCAACTTTGGACTGTATTATCTCAGACGAAAAGCAAAACATCAAGGGCTAAACAACATATTTACATTTCACCTGGTATTCAACAACTCATATTTTATTATTTCCGTTTACCTTTTGCCTGTTTTCAGTGAAGACAGCTACGAACCATTTTGAGCAGCAGTTTTCTTGTTTTTCAGAGAAACTATATTTCACTGCTTGAAAAAATAAACTAAAACCAAACCCCCCCCCAGTTCTCAACCCCAGTTCCAACACTTATAAAACCTCTATCAGGAGCACCTGCTTAAGCTGTAAAGAACAAAGTCCAAGCAAATATATCCTCAAATAAAATTTCAAACCAAATCAGATATTAAAAACTATATCCTCGCTTTTCTGAAATTAATTCCTCTGTTATAGCTAAAAGCAGTAAGCTCTGTGTTCACTTGCAGAGCTGCAAGAGCTGCATGATGAAATGTGGCCACAACTCCTTTTACATCAAGTTTAATGATAAAAAATTTGTATTTGCTGAACAAGTCACAGGAGAAGGCAATAGCACCCCACTCCAGTACTCTTGCTTGGAAAATCCCATGGACAGAGGAGCCTGGTGGGCTGCAGTCCATGGGGTCGCCAAGAGTTGGACATGACTGAGTGACTTCACTTTCACTTTTCACTTTCATGCATTGGAGAAGGAAATGGCAACCCACTCCAGTGTTCTTGCCTGGAGAATCCCAGGGACAGTGCTGCTGTCTATGGGGTCACCGAGTTGGACACAACTGAAGTGACTTAGCAAACAAGTCCAATTACCTAAGTTCTTCATGTGCTGTAGCTTTGCACTATGAAGTGTCATGCACTGCACCTCATTTTCTAATGCCTGAGTTCTCCACCTACAATTTCAAAAATTGAGACTCAAGTACTTTTATATCGTACTGCATTTTTTTTTTAAATATTTCTTGGGAAACTGAAGCGCCAATACAGTTCTAGTCTTGCTGGCAGACACCATGGACTAATTTGGGGTCTCAGAAGAGAGCTGCAACTTTTAATTTTACTCCCAAAAGAGGAAACAATCTTGTGAAAAGATCAAGATACAAAAAAGTCAATATTTTAGATATTTTTTGAAAAACACATACTATTCCAATATCTTTGCTAGTTAACTCTAAAGAAAAATATTAGACTATTTTCAACAGGTGAAAAGAATATTTTAATGTTTCAAAATAATGTTTAACTAATACAGAAAAAAATCAATTCTTTGAAGTTCTGGGTTTCTCAAGTTTTTGCATCTAAATGAAATATTCTAAGACTGATTCAATATAAAACCATGGCTAATTTTGTCTTCAACATGCTAAAAATTGGTGTGTATGCCTCTCATACAACCTATTAACAGATAATGGTCAAATATTTATCAATACTATGAACAACTACATTTAGAAGAATAATGGTATGTGAAGTACTGCATTACGTATTTTACCAACATCATCTCAGAGAACCCTCATGGCTGCTGTTCTTCAATTGCTAAGTCATGTCCAACTCCCTGTGACTGGACTGCAGTACTCCAGGCTCCCCTGTACTTCGCTAACTCCTGGAGTTTGCTCAAACTCACGTCCACTGATTCAGTAGCGCTGAGAAAATGCTACTTAGTTACCTAAACCTTCATTTACAAGTCCCTCCAGTTACAACCTTAACTGCAAAGCAACTTACCTAAACAAAAATATTTAAATGAACAGACCACTTACAGAATTACAAGCAACAACCTCCTGTGTTCATTCTTCCCCCAACCCAAAGCCAGCATCTACCCTCTAGCAATTTTATCCTGTACTTCAAAATTTTTTCTATAGTTGTTTGCTTTGGCTTGGTGTGTTTACCAGATACTTTAGCTAAAAAACAAAGAAGCTGACAATAATGCTGGAAATCTTTTTTTAAGCATGAAATAAGGTTAAATAAAATTGAGAAGAGAGTTTGAGTACTGGAGAACTTCAGTCACATACAAAACTATCAATGAGAATGTGATAGAGATCCATTAACAAGTAAAAAGACATAATCATAATAAGATAAAAGCTTAAAGACAGTAATTTCAACATTAAAGGAATACGAGTACCTTCTTCCCACCTAGGAGAAAATAGAAGACAATCTTGGGTATTTCTGATAAAAATGACCCTCATAATAATGCTTTGCAAATCAAATAAGACAACACTAATGTCCCACTGTATAAGTTGTGCCAAAAAAGGTCACAACCTCCTTCAATTAATCTCTCACACACACATGATTCACCTTCTGTTCAATCTAAGAGTCAACAGAGCTGAAAACTGTATATTAGGTCCCCCTGAAGAGGGCTAGGCTGGTATTTAAGCAGCCATTCCAGAACTGTAAGCTCTGGCCGTGATGCTCTGCTGCCTTTCAGCCAAAGGAATAAAATATAAATTTTATAAATATTTTCAGAATTTTAATTTCATTTTCAAAAACTAGAACCCCAGGCAAATCTTTTCTCCACCACTGTTACCTCTGAATTGTGGCCCCCATTTTAAGGAGCTTCACTTTAAAGGGCCTTCCTGATACATGCCCTCTTCAGCTAGGAGGGCCCTCCAGCACCCCTGTCTCCACTTCACAAGGGCAAAGAAAAGCTCAGCAAAGTTGTGCCACTTGACTGAGAATGAAGCCAAGAGGCTAGTTGTGGCCAAGGCATGTGGATCCAGCCTGTCTGACACCAGAGCCCATGCTCTCCTTGGCCTCCGAACAGTCCTTTTGTAACATTACTACAATCTGAAAGACAGAAATTCATTTGGCTAAAAAGCTGTAAGAACCTCATAGCGAGGAGTATAGGCTCAGAACAGACTGTGTTTGAACACCAGTTCTCACCCTACTCTGTGTGACTCTGGGCCTGTTACTTACCTCCCTGGGCCATGTGTCAAGCAGAACCAGTTACAGTACCTAACTCTTTGATTAAGAGATTTGATAGAGTAAAAAGAGAAAACACTTAATGGGCACGCAATAAATCCTAGCTGTAACTATCATTTATCATCATCACATATTACTATGCATGCATGCTCAGTCATGTCTGACTCTCTGCGACCCCATGGACTGTAGCCAGTCAGGCGTCTCTGCCCAGGGGATTCCCCAGGCAAGAATAGTGGGGTGGGTTGCCATTTCCTTCTCCAGGGGATCTTCCCAACTCAGGGATCACACTGGTGTCTCTCCCATCTCCTGCCTAGGCAGGGGGATTCTTTACCACTGGTGCCACCTGGGAAGTCTAATCATTGCATATGAAGCGTACACAAAGGGTTTTTTTAAGCATTTGAATCTTTATTTCAAATAAAATCATTCATAACTTCTTCATATTAGACTGATCAAAATGATTTGGCAGTAATTGGGGTGAAAGGGTAAGAACGAGGTATCAGCATTCTGAAGAGCACTATACCACATTACTATAACACCATCAACCTGCAGAGGATTTTTCATTAATGTTTTTATTTGGCTGCGTTGGGCCTTGGTTACAGGATGTGTGATCTTTAGTCGTGGCATGTGGGATCTTTCACCGAGGTGGATCTTTCACCGCTCCAGCTGTGGTGTGGGCTCAGCCGTTGCGGCATGCAGGCTCCAGGGTACATGGGCGTCACTGCTCTGCGCCATGTGGGATCTTAGTTCCCCAACCAGGAATGAACCTATGTCCCCCTGCACTGCAAGGCAGATTCTTTACCACTGGACCACCAGGGAAGTCCTAACTCCACAGAATTGTATTTGATTTTACTGAACCAAATATTCCCCCTCCACTTTGAAACTTCAAAGAGCAGAGAGCAATTACTATTGGGGTAATTCTATTGCTACCTTAGTTTGAAACCTGTGGCACTGGAGACAGAAATCTTGATTCACCGCTCCTTCAGTGAACCTTGGAGTATAGAATTTTAATTGTATTTCACAACTGTCATACTAACAGGAGGAGAAAAGAACAGTTAAACGGGAGGTAAGTCCAAGTAAAAACCTTCCATGCCAACACAATGGATGGGCAGGAAAAAAAGCATTTCAGAAATAAACGTACTGCTGAATACACAGCAGTGTCTACAGACCTGCTTCAGACTGGAGTTATCTACCTGATTTATGCAGGTCGAAGCAGCTTTATGTGAAAGAGTAGAATTACTTGGTGAACTCAGTGTGGGGAAATGTCTTTAGATTAGAAAGCAGGCAACACAATAACCATTCAAAAGGATCTCATTAATTCCAACGACTGGGGGTGGGGAGGAAGAAGGGGAGCCAGTCAGTCTGAAATGGGACAGCCTAAATTAGAGGACGTTTGTAAAGTACAAAGAGGAGCAGGAGCTAGCTGCTAGCTAAATGTTCCGCCAAACCAGTCACACTTGCTTGTATTTCACAGGATGTATCTGCACACAGAGTGATTAAGCCCTCAAAAAGCTTTTTTATACATCAATGGAACATTCCCTTTACTGGCTCACTTTTGCTATTAATCTGTTTAGTGTATCCTTCATAGTCAATGCAAAGCTCAATCAGTCAAGCATCGTGGGCAAGTTCTGTCTTATCAGGGCATCAATGTCCTTATTAGCAACATAGCTCTAAAGCTCCTCTCCCATGTCAAAGTCAGTTCACTGCACAACACTATGCAGGCTGTCATGGTAGGGATAATAAAATATATAAAGTATATATAGAATACTGTCCCTAGCATGGATGAGCTTACAACCTGGCCAGGATAAGATCTATAGCCATGAAAAGTTAAGGGTAAAAGAGTAATACCCCTGAGCTGGCAGAACACGATAGCATAGGACACGCATGAAGAGATAAATGAGTTACATACATAGAACAAGAGAAAGGAGGATTCAGCATGAAGACAGACCTGGATATATGATATTTTTATGAAACACTGAGGAATTAGATAAATTAGAGCAACAGGTCTGGAAACCAGAGGAAGTAAAGGTCACTGGCCTCTTATGTTAACACACAATTCATCCCTAAAACAACACGTCCTAAATCTGCAACAGGGACTTTGCTGGTGGTCCCGTGGGTAAGAATATGCCTGCCAGTGCAAGGGACATGGGTTCAATTCCTGGTCCAGGAAGATTCAACGTGCTGCAGGGCAACTGAGCCCACATGCCCTAGAGCCTGCGCTCTGCAACAAGAGCAGCCACGGTAATGAGAAGCCCACATCTCTACAACGAGAGAGTGGCCCCACTCGCCACAACTAGAGAAAAGCCTGCAAAGCAGCGGACGACCCAGAGCAGCCAAAATTTTAAATAAACAAACAAAAATCTGCGACAAAAGTGAACAACAGACTTCCAGGGGGCGAGACTCCTGTGCCAAAGACCTAACAACATTCCTAATTTCATGTTTGCTTTGAGTCAGAATGTAAACAAAATGTACTCCAGTTTTTCTGACAATGAGCTTTTTACTTTTTCATCTTAATGGAATGCATGATCAAGTTTAATACAACTAACCGATGCTGACAATTCTCTGCTTGGGCACAGATAATGATCATATCGAATTTATCAACCCTTGCTTCACCACCAGCATCTCATTTCTATTTTCTTATTTTGCACCCATCTTTATCAAACAAGGAAATGGAGCAAGAAAAATAAGTCACATACTGTAAAGAGTCATGCTATTAAAACTGAACTGGCAGGTGTGAAATGCCCAGAAGTTCACTCGTTTGCTGATGCCTTAAAGCTCAAATTCAATACAAGAAAGACTGTTTTCTTGGCAGAGCTGTTCAGCCCAAGAAGTTTAAAGCAGCAATCTGGCAATGTATCCCAGAGTAGTCAAGAAAAATATTGCTGAGAAAGAGGCATTTGAGTTAGGTCCTCAACAGAATAAAGCCTGGCTAATATAGCTTTCTCTTATTTTGTAAATTATAGAGTTTCTCCACTTTTTACTTCAACAAAAGACAAGTAACTCTCCTCAGTCTTCTGCAGGATTACTGCAAATTAAGTGGATTCATATGACTTACAGTTCATTGGTGAACTTTATAGAGTCTGTGAACACCAAAAATTTAGGTATGAAATTTTGTGTGATGTGCATTTTTCTGACAAGAGTTTACAGCTTTCAGATTCTCAAGGGACTACTGGACATTAAAGACTAAAACCTTTTTTTTTTTTAATCATGCTAGACATCAAAATTAAAAAGTGTTCCTCTGTGAAAGCCCAAGTGAGGGAGATCAAAAGGCATGCTACAGACTGGGAGAAAATACCCAACAAAGGTCTAGTATCTAGAATATATTAAGAATGCTCAAACAGTCCAGTTAGAAAATGGACAAAGGACATGGACATTTCACTGAAGAGGATATTTGCATGGTAAATAAGGTCATGGGAAGATGTTCAACATTATTAACCACTTTAGAAATGCAAATTAAAACCACCATGGATATTAACTGGATTTACTGTGGTGATCAATTCACAATACAATCAGTCTTCTATATCCGCAGATGTGGAACCTGAAGATACAAAGGGCTGACTGCACTATACCATTTCATGCAAGGGACTTGAACATCCACAGATCTGAGTGTCCACCAGTGGGCCTGGAACCAGTCCTCCATGAATACCAAGGGATAACTATATAGATATAAGGAATGATTGTGTTTTATGCCTGAGACAAATACTATGTTCTAGGTCAATTAATTCAAAAGAGAACTTTGGTTCACGTATTGGAATGCTACACAGCTGTTATATCTACTATAGAAAGAAATACTTAATGCCTTGGAAATGTGTTCATTCCAAGTTAAATTTAAAATGAAAGTTATTTAAAACATATAGTATAATCCCATTTTTGGAAATAATATATGTACACAATATGTATACAAAAGACATTAGAAGGCTATAAATGTGAAAAAAAAAACACCACACACACACATAATGAAATATCAATATACCATTCAAATGGCTATAACAAAAAACAGTGACATAACCAAATCTTGGAAAGGATGTAGAGATACTAATCACTTACACATTGCTGGTAAGAATGCAAAATAATATAGCCATTCTGGAAAACAGTTGGGTCAATCTCTTAAAAACTAAATACACGTTGCCACCAGTAATTCCACTAACGGGTATTTCCCCCACCCCCAGAGAAACAGAACTTAATGTTCACACAAAAACCTGTACATTATTGGTCACAGCCTTACCTATAACAGCCAAAAACTAGAATTAGCCCAGATGTCTTCAACAGTTGAACGTTGAAGACAGCACAATCTGCTGTCTGTGTGCACACTTACATGTGTACATGCCTAAGTCAGCAATATATACTACTCAGAAATTAAAAGGAACAAACTATTTACACAGCATGGATCTTTAGGAAATTAGGCTGATCAATAGGAGCCAATCCCGAAAGGTCACAGACCATAATCCCACATATATAATAACATTTTTAAATGAGAAAAATTAATGGACAACAGATTAGTGGTGGCCAGAGGTGGAATACAGTATTGGGAGGGGTAAGGAGGGAAGGCAGTCATGATTATACACGGGCGACATGAGGGATCCTAGCAGTTTCAGAACCATTCAGTATCTTGTCTGTGTCGGTGAATGCATGAACTTACACCGGTGACAAAAAAGGATGCTGAAATTTAAGATCACAGAGACTAGTAAATATAAGCAAAACTGGGAAACCTGAGTAAGATGAGTACATTGCATCACAGTCAATATCAATTGATCTTAGTAGCAGTGGTAGTTAGACGCTCAGTCGTGTCCGACTCTTTGCGACCCCACAGACTGTGGCTCACCAGGCTGCTCTGTTCATGGGATTTTCCAGGCAGGAATACTGGAGTGGATTACCATTCCCTTCTCCAGAGGATCTTCCTGAGTCAGGGATCAAACCCAGGTCTCCTGCATTGCAGGCAGATTCATTACCATTTGAGCTGTAGGGCAATTGAGCTTATTATAGTTTTATAAAAAAATTTTTTTAATTTTTATTTTAACTTTAGTTTACTTTACAATACTGTATTGGTTTTGCCAAACATTGACATGAATTCACCACGAGTGTACATGCATTCCCAAACATGAATCCCCTCCCTCCTCCCACCCCATAACATCTCTCTGAGTCCTCCCCATGCCATTGGGCAGAGAATATCAAGTTTCTCCACGGTGTTTCCCGGGCACTCAGCAGTAAAGAATCTGCCTGCAATGCAGGAGACGTGAGTTAGATCCCTGAGTAAGGAAGATCCCCTGGAGAAGGAAATGGCAACCCACTCCAGTATTCTTGCCTGGGAAATCCCATGGACAGAGGAGTCTGGCGGGCTACAGTCCACGGGGTCACAGAAGAGTCAGACACAACTTAGCAGCTAAACAACAACAATAGTATTTCTCATAACTGAATGCGACTGTACAATTATCTCAACAAAACTGTCAATTTGAAAAGCCATGTTAGAATTTATGTATCCTAATCAATTTTCTCTTTTGCAGTGGCTACCATAGGTGGTCCACTGCCCCTCACCTCTCGCCCTCATTTTCCAATGATATTGCTACTGCTTAAAATATTTTTAGGATTCTTTCTCAGCTTGTGACATGTTTTGATTATTCTGTGTGACAGCTTTAAGAATAAATTTCAAATTTTAAAATGTCAAAAGAAATTCAGAACTATGTTAGAGAAGAAACATAAGTAAACAAAGTAGGAAATACTATTTATGGGCAAGAAACAAAGTAACTAAGTCATGAAACTGGCTCTCTTTTGTGGAGTCACGGGCTTAGTTTAAGCTTGTGAGATCCAAGATTAAAAAACCACATACTTCTGATTGAAAATCCCTTCTAGAGGCAATGTGAAGCCAAAAAAGTATCTGAAGTGAGGCAGTAACTTACCTAAGGTCGTCTTGTCACAGGGTTGACCCAAAGACTGCTAAATAGACTATAGAGACAAAATAAAGTAGCTGGGGGAGTAAGCACATGGCAAATTCTCCCAATAACTTAGGGCATGTCTACTGAGATGTCAACAAATCCAACCAGAGGTGGAAGGCACCACCTGCCCCATGGCTCTCATCTGCATTTCAGACAGCAACCTGTGGCTTTACACCACCCCCATCCACCTCCCCATTCCCAACTAGGCTTTATGCAGTCTTTGTAGGAACAAAAAGGTACTCTCCACCTACTAACCACAAAAATTAAATTCTTAAACCAGAATAGCTAGACTACTGCACCCAATTCTAAACTATAAGACTAGTGGAACAAATGAGTAAAGCCTGGAGAAATTCTCAAATGATGCTTTCACATTTAGAAGTATGACCTTAATGATTAAAAGAAATGAAGCTTAACCTCAGAGAAACAGCTAGTTTCTAAATGTTTCATTTAGTTTAGCACATTTACTCCGAACCTCCTATATACACTTAGTACTCATAAAAAACCTTAAAAAAGTATAAATGTCTCCCTTCAAATGTCTATCAATCTATTTGAAAAGGAAGGGTATACCGATATGAAACAGACAAATTAGCTAGAGGAACAGATAATTTAACTATATACCAAGGAAAACACAACCATTCACTTTCTCTATAAATACTGTTAGGTAGTTAGAATAGGAAAAGGGAGTCCAAAACGGTGGTGGCTAAAAGATAAGGAAGAGAAAAGCCCGCGAAAATAGAACAAAGGAAGGTCCGGAGTGGGGACCTCAGGTAGAATAAACAACACTCCTGGCTAACCCAATTTACATAGGGCAGGCCGGGGTAGTGGGGGGAGGACATAAAAAGAGGAGCCAAAGGGCTGGGGCGCTCTGTCTTTCTCTCCCCTCCTCCCCATGCGCTGGGGTGCTCTTCTCTTTGCGTCTTTGGATCGACATGCCCTCACGCCTCGAGGATGGATTTTCCTGTTACTATCTAAATAAAATAGAGCTGTAACACAGGACTGTAACACTGATCTGTATAAGAGCTATAACACGGTCCGTCCGAGACCTGAGAGCTGTAACACAGTCTGTCTGAGACCTGAGAGCTGCAACACGCCGAGGGCTTTAATGTCTGTCACTCCAGATCTTTGTTGTGATGAGACAGAACCAAGGAGCATACACTCGCCTGACAATACTTATTGAGTGTCTATTCTATCCTAGGTACTGGGGATGCAGGGATGAGTTCTTCCTAGAGAAACATCCAGCCCAGGGAGAAAACGGAAAACAATGAGAATATAAAATGTGTGAGATTCTGCGAATCAGGGCAATGGAAACACTCAAATCAGTCAGCAGCTGAGGTATCAGGCATGGTTCCCAAGGAGATAAGGCCTAAGCTAAGTCTTAAAGAATACATACAACTGCTTTTCACTAGGGGCATTCCTACTCAGAAAAGCATTTGGAAATGAGAGCACAGCATGTCTGGTTCTTATGTGACTGAATTGGTGGCACAGGGGAGCAGCAGAAGAGGGGAGGGAACTGCTTCTGGCATTCAGCATCAGGAACCGTGCAGGCTGAGCATTCAGTAATACTGGATTGATTCTGCTCAAAGAACTGTCCCACCCAAATGCCAACAGCGACCCTTGTTGAAAATCACTGATGTTCACCAGGTAGACCGTGAAATGGGAGGACATTTCAAGGAGAAGAAATAGGAGTAACTACATGGAAACATTCAAGAAAGGGTTATTCATGGAGCTACAAACACCTCCAGGGCTACTGACAGTGTGCATGGGGTAGTGATGGGAGAGAAAGATGGAAAACTTTTCCAGGCCCCAATGTTACATCAAACTAAGTAACATGAACTTAAAGCCAGTTAGTGGCTTTAGGCAAAAGAGGCAAGCAACCCAAACTGTGTGTTAGAGAGATCACTGTGACGCAGGGCTAAGATGAACTGAAGAGAGAGAGACCAAAGTCAGGGAAGTCAAGCAAGAGACCATTGCTATCGTTCAGGTGAAAGACAGTGAGAGCCTGATTCAAAGCAATGTTTTAGGGAGGACAAAGAAATGTGAGAGATTAAAGAACAAAATGAAAAGGCCTTGGTGCTTAACTAGATGTAGGGCATAAGGACCAGGAGGAATGAATCTACGGTAACTCTTGGTCCCTGGCTTAGACAATGGGGAAGCCGGTGCCACTGACCAAGAAGGGGAAAGTGAAAGGGGAGGCAGATAGATGACTTGGAAAGAAATAAAAATGAGTTCTGGCCAATTAGAGCTTGAGATGTGATGACTGGTGTCCAAGACAGGTCAAAAGCAGGGACCTGGGGTTCAAGAAAGAGGGCTGGGCTGGAGAGAAAGATTTTGATAATACAGTAACAGTAATTAAAGTCATTTGGGAGTATATGAGACGGAGTAAGGGAATGGATACATACAAATTCAAAAAGGGCTTAAAACAGAAACTTAGAGAACTCCAAGAGAAAGGTAGAGGAAGCAGAGCTCACACAAGGCATGAGGAACAGAGAGAAAGGGCTGACATTTACAGAGCACTATTTATCGTATTAGACAATTTTCATCCAGTCCTCAAACATATAGAGTACCTTCCGCTATTGTCCTCATTTTACAGATGGGAAAAGTAAGGCATAGAGAGGTTAAACACTTTGCTCAAAGGCACACAACAACGAAATGGTAGAATGGAAATTTAAAACCAAGCAGTCTTGTTCCAGATTCCACACTCCCAACCATCTATGACCATGTTAGAAATTTAGAAGGGGACTGCTGCTGCTGCTGCTGCTAAGTTGCTTCAGCTGTGTCCAACTCTGTGTGACCCCATACACGGCAGCCCACCAGGCTCCCCTGTCCCTGGGATTCTCTAGGCAAGAACACTGAAGTGGGTTGCCATTTCTTTCTCCAATGCATGCAAGTGAAAAGTGAGAGTGAAGTCGCTCAGTCGTGCCAGACTCTTAGCAACCCCATGGACTGCAGCCTACCAGGCTCCTCCGTCCATGTTAGAAATTTAGAAGGGGACAAATGTGACAAAATCCAAGAGAAACAAACAAAGGAGCAAAAGCTGTGAAGCAAAGCAAGAACTGAGAAGGAACACTGAAGCCGTGATTGGAGAGGTCGCTGGTCTGCCTGGCCACAGCCATGCTGGAAGGAGCAGCCTAATGAGAGCAGTGCAGCAGTAACCAGGAGGTGAGGAGTGGAGAAAGGAATGCTAAACAGCAAATGCTTTAAGAGTTTAGGAAAATGAGAGCTTTGCAGTTGAAGTTGTTAGAAAAGACTCTGCCTGGTGTGTCTCTCAAGCTGTGTCTCAGAAAGGAGGAACAGACTGAGAACTGGTGTTCAAATGTTTTCAAAAGCCAAGTCAAAAACTGTTTTGTTACTGTGACTAAGATCCATCTATACCCCTGGGCTCCTGTGATCTGAACAAACGTGACCCACCCATGATAAGAATAATAACTATTGCATACGCGCTAGTTTCTTTTCTATGATGGCCGTCTGCGGCGGCTTCTGAGGATTCTTATGTACTTACTTTTTTTCCCCCGCCTCTGAGATGTCATGGTAACTTTATGGTCCCACCCCAAACTGAGATGCGATTGAACTATCTTTAGTAACTCTCCTTCCAATGACATATTAGACAAAGTCTTGTAGCAACTTCCTGCTGACCCCTGGCCCCTTCAATTTCCATCTTAGAGGTTCTCTCACCCATGACCTTTGCTGGTCATAATAAGACTTGCGGAATGGAAAGTATAATGTTTTTTGGTTTGGGGATTTTAAAAAATTATGATTATTCTGATATAGTATACTTTTTGTACATTTACTTCCTCTGGCCAGGCCATGTGGCTGGCAGGATGTTAGTTCCCTGACCAGGCATCCAACCCCGTGCCCTTGGCTGTGACAATGGAAGTGTTCTAATCAGTGAACCCCTGGGGAATCGCTGCAGCACTTAGACTTTAAAGGGCAGCAGTTTCGCTTCTAGGCAGCATGTGTTCAAGGTCTGTCCCTGCAGTTCCCTAACTTGGGTAGTTTAATCTCGGCCTCAGTTTCTTTCATTTGTAGAATGGAGAAAAGAGGAATGCCATTGTCATAACTTGTTGAAAGGATGGAATTAAGCCACACAGATCGCCTGGCACCATAGTCGGATGACCGATCTGCACGTCAGGACCGCTATGGACCTCCACCAGAGTTCCCTCTGGCTTCGCCCTGCCCAGGCATAGTTCACCATCTTTCCGGTCCTAACGTGTGTGCTCATGCATAGGAAAATCTGAAGACAGAGCCGGGCAGGCAGAGCAGGACTCCAAGAGAGGGATCAGCTTTTAGCCACCAATGGGGTCTCCTGCACCAGCCTCTCTCATGCCAGTGCCACGAGCCTTGTCGACGTCTCAGGGAGTCAGCTTGTCCTCACTGTGCGGCGGGTAGAGGACAAGGGGCCTGTGCAACCGCCGTCCCCGGGTAAGCTTCAGGCACTGTGACCCACGTCTCCAGAGTCCCGAGCCCCCAGGAGCTCCAGTTCCCCACCTCTCCAGCCCAGGCACCTCCTCTCGCCCCCTGACAGTGAGGCTTACTAAGGAGAGACATACAGTGATGCTGACAGCCCAGCCACCCAGGAAAAGCCCCGCCGACCCCGCCACCGAGGCCCCACACGGCCCACTCCTCCAGGAGCCCCACCGGATGAGGTCGACCTGTCTGACAGCCCCGCAGAGCCAGCACCTGCAGTCCTTGGCCCTCCCAGCCAGGGTGACAGTCGTGTGAGCTCCCCATTTGGGAGGATGGGACAACTCTTCAGCCACCCCCTGCCGAGGCCCTGCTGTTGCTCCATGGCCCCCTCCAGCCTGGCCCTCATCTCACCCCTATGGTGGGGCCTGTTCCCCACCCAGTGGCAGAAGATCTTACCACCACCTACCCAGAAGGCCAAACAAGCCGAGCTACAAAGGGCAGAGAGCCTCCAAGAGAGGAGTGTCAAGGAGGCCAAGACCAAATGCCGGATGACTGCATCCCTGCTCTCCGCAGCCCCCAATCCCCTCTCCATGGGGGTACTGATGTTTAAGAAAGGTCAGCAGAGAGCCAAGAAGTACCCCCTAGTGAGCTTTGGGGCTGCCACTGGGACCAGCGCTAAGGAGGAGGACAGCTTGCCTCCAACCAGTGAGTCCGAGCTGGACGAAGAGGCTTTCTCCAATGCCTGCAGCCTCACCATCCAGTCCGACTGGGACAGCCCCTACCTGGACACGGAGCTACCAGGCCGAGCTCAGGCACAGCAGAGGGCCGGGGGCTGGAAGGGCAGCTGAGTGAGGCCTCTGGGCGAGGGGCCAACTCTGAACAGCAGCGCCAGCCTGCAGCCTCCATCACCCAGCAGCTGGCCCAAGAAGGTCCTTCGGCCACGCTCAATGGGCAGGGCCTGCAGTCTCCCCACCTTGGCCACAAAGCGCTCTGCCAGAGGCGGCTCTGCCTCTGCAGCCAGCCCCCAGACCTTTCCTCCCTGGCTGTGGAACCTCTACCTCAGCTCCAAGCAGCTTTAACCGTTCAGCTAGGCCCTTTACTCCCGGTTTACAAGGGCAGCGGTCAGGTACCACCTCGGTTATTTTCCGGCCCCTAGTTCCCAAGAGGGCAAATGAGAGCCTGGGAGGCCTCAGCACCGCCCCACTGCCTTTCCTGTCTCCTCCGCAGGGTACCTTTCCTGTGCCCAGCTTCACTTCAGGGGTTCCCAGCCACGTGCCAGTCCCTGCCTCTGCCAGCAGCCCACGCCCTCCGCCCCCGTGACAGCCACCAGCTCCCTATACATCCCAGCCCCTAATCGTCCTGTTACACCAGGCGGAGCCCCAGAGCCCCCCGACCCCGCTAGCAGAGCTGCCATGACCTCCACCACTTCTATCTTTCTGTTGTCGCCTCTGCGACCTGCTGCGCACCCAGAAGCGCCTACCCCTAGCTCCGCGGCCCCTGAGCCCCCCAGCGCCCAGGAGCAACACATCTCCATGCCAGCTGCTCGCACGGGCATCCTCCAGGAGGCCCGGCGTCGGGGAACCCGAAAGCAGATGTTCCGCCCGAGAAATGAGGAGACTAAGAACTCGCCCAACCCCGAGCTGCTATCGTTGGTGCAAAACCTGGATGAAAAACCCTGGGCTGAGGGCACAGAATCTGGTCCAGAAGAGGATGCTCTGAGCCTCGGGGCTGAAGTCTGCAACTTCACGCAGCCACCAGGGGGCAGGAGTTACAAGACACTGCCTCACGTGACAGCTAAAACCCCGCCTCCAATGGCTCCCAAGACCCCACCCCATACGACTCCTAAGACTCCACCCCCAGTGGCTCCTAAGCCCACCTTCTCGAGGATTCTTCAATGGGTTAGTGAACGGGGTGGCCCCTTCCGTTGAAACACCAAGGCTTCAGGGAGTGGAGGGAAGCTGTTTGCCAAACGTCAGCGCCCAGCGGACAGGTATGTGGTGGAAGCTCCACCTGGTCCTGGCCTTGGCCCTAGGCCCGGAAACCCTTCTCCTACCCGCTCACTGCCCTCTACCTGTAAATAGTCACCCAATATACGTGCTCCACCTCCTATTGCTTACAACCCACTGCTCTCACCCTTTTTCCCCCAAGCTGCCTGAACTCTCCCTAGTAAGACCCAATCCCAAGGGCCTCGGGAGCCCCTAAGGAGGGCATTAAAGCTCTGGATTTCATGTGGTACCAGCCCTACCAACTTAAAACTGCCATGTTCTGTTTTGATGAGGATCCCCCGACTCCTGGACCCACCTCCTCAGGGCCTCCCAAAACTGCCTGAGTCCGGGAGATCTGCCGATTTTCAACTCCAGCGCCCCAGCCCGCTGCGCAACCGCTGGCCCCCACTGTGCTTGCCCCCAGAGCAGCCACTACATTGGATGAGCCCATCTGGAGGACAGAGCTGGCCTCAGCCCCTGTCCTTAGCCCACCCCCTCCTCCAGAGTCTCCCAGGAGTCTTGGGACCTCCCCCAGCTCCTGTGGCTTCCAAGTAGCCAGGCCCCGGTTCTCAGCTACCAGAACAGAATGGCAGGCTCATGTGTGGAGGCCTGGGGCGGGCCACCACTGAACAGGGCACAGCTCCCAGGCCCAAGGGAAGGTGGAACATCCAGTTCCTAAAATTGCTTCTCCTTCCCAACGCTCTCCCTGCACCGCCCCCCCCACCCCCCTAACCCACCAAGCAGGCTAAATTCCCCCTGCCAGAGATGGTTTTGGAGTTGGTGTCCTGTTCCCCAGCTTCCTCCTGGCTCCTAACCTCCCTGCTGCCTTCCGGCCTACTCTCTCTGCTTTGGTGTCTGGGCTTCTCCTTGTAGTTCCTTGCCTGGGTCTCTGTCTTTAGGTCTCTTCACCTACAATCCTGTGCTGGTCCCTATTTCTCTACATTTGTGCCTTTTTCTGTGGGCCTTGTTTTAACATTCAATGAGAAACACACAGGGAAGTTACTACCAAGACCTCAGGCGAGTAGCTCACCACCAGACAGGCAGCAAAGGGAATGAACTGACCCCTGTTTGCATTAGGTCGCTCGCTGCTCCTCACTCTTCTTTCCCAGCTTGGCTGGTATGTTCCGAGGCATGTGTATGTCTGTGAATGTGTGTGTATGTGCAAGCGTGTGCATGAACACAGATGTACTCTTCTGTCTGAGGCAAGACTAAGAGGAGAGGTCTAAATAAAGACCCAATCTAGGTCTCGCCTTTGCCCTGATTAAGAAAAAAAAAAAAAGAACTACAAATTTCTATCACATATACAATTAGGATGTAAAATCAGCAGTGGGGATTCAAGATTAAAACAGAAAAGAACTTTCCTACAGATTAAATATTAAAACAGTCCAATGAGTTACCGAAAAGAAATCTTCAACTAACAAATTAAATATTAAATACATTGTCCTGAATATTATTAAAGGCAAAGAGAAATATAAGATCCCGCCCTCGAGACATTTACAGAGAGACAAGTTCAAACACATGAGGAGTTCAGCAGCAATTTAAGAGCTCAAACAATAATTCAATAATAATACATAACTGTGGGCTTCCCTGGTGGTTCAGTGGAAAAAAAAATCCATCTGCCAATGCAGATTTGCTTGGACCAGAGAGATGGGTTCAATTCCTGGTCCAGGAAGATCCCAGATGCCACAGAGCAACTAAGCACAAGGGCCACAACTACTGAGCCCGTACTCTGGAGCTTGGGAGCCATGACTACTAAGACCACACGCTGCAACTTCTGAAGCCCACACGCCCTAGAGCCCAAGCTCAACAAGAGAAGCCACCACAATGAGCAGCCAGTGCTCAGCATCTAGAGCGTAGCCCCTGCTCACTGCAACTAGAGAAAGCACTCAGAGCAATGAAGAATCAGCACAAAGCCAAAAATACATCATTTTAAATAATAATAGTACACAATTGTGTAGAGCTCATGAGGGACTGCAGTGAGGTCAGGGGGAATGAGGACTCAGAAGGGGCCATGGACTTTGGAAATTAGAAGGTTATGGGGAATCACTTCTACTGCAGTGAAGAGGAAAATGAAGGGGCTTTGTTAGATATTCTGGTCTTTTCATGTTGGTGGGGACCTGTGCATACTTACAAGGAAAAGGGGAAAGAGGAGAATGTTCGAAGTGCTGACAAGAATAGACCTTGGCAGTTGGCACCCAGTGACCAAGGATGTTAAATGTCCCAAAACGGGAACAGTCCTGCATCCTGAAGAACTGTGCCATGTTCTTAGAAATCTGGACAGATTTCCATTCTGCTCCTGATGGCTCGGATGTGCCTTTTCTTCAAAAGAGAGCCTAGCCAACTTCAAGTCTCCTCCAGAAAGGGCCTTCCTCATGGGAGAGTTCCTACATTCTAGAAAGTCATACCAGTTAACTACATAATACTAACCTTGATACAATCCCCCAGGACATCAGCACATAATTTCTTTTCAGATCTACCATTAAAATTCCTAATATTTTCATTTAAATTATCATTTAATTACCCAACTCATAAATTATATATTAATGTTGATTTTCAGTTAAAAATTAAAACAGAGGGATACACTCATGTGCGGTGGTGGAGTCGGCATTGGCTGCAGAGGGAGACTTTGGCATGATGTCTCACACCATCTTGCTGGTATAGCCTACCATGAGGCCAGAAGACAGAACTTACGCTGACTATGAATCTGTGAATGAGCATACGGAAGGTGTTTGTAAAATGTATGAAGAATATCTGAAGAGAATGAATCCCAACAGCCCCTCTATCACATTTGATATCAGTCAGTTGTTTGATTTTATTGATGACCTGGCAGACCTCAGCTGCCTTGTTTACCAAGCTGATACCCAGACATACCAGCCTTATAACAAGGATTGGATTAAAGAGAAGATCTATGTCCTTCGTAGACAGGCCCAAGAGGCTGGGAAACAGCTGAGTTTGGAAGCATTAGGGGGACAGGGGTGGGCTTGGAACACAGGTGTGTGCAGTGTGCTGTAGTGGAAGTGTTGTTTTACAGTTATCCTGTTTCCATTTTGGTATACCCTAGCCAGAATTGAGAACATGAAGATTGGAGCTCGCATGATTCGTGATTAACAGCTCTGTGTAATCAGGACTTGCAACACCCTGATTGCTCCTATCTGATTCTTCCTGATGATCCATGATATTAATGTACTTTACGATTAGACTGAGTTTTTGTTGCTGTCTCCTTAGTTGTATTTGAAGTAGCATCGGACATGACTGAGCAACTTCACTTTCACTTTTCACTTTCATGCATTGGAGAAGGAAATGGCAACCCACTCCAGTGCTCTTGTCTGGAGAAGCCCAGGGACGGGGGAGCCTGTTGGGCTGCTGTCTGTGGGGTCGCACAGAGTCAGACACGACTGAAGCAACTTAGCAGCAGCAGCAGCCAGAATTGAATGTATTAGATAAAATGTGATGATCTTGTTCAACCTGAAAACCCCTTTGCCCCCTCCCTCCCTTTTTTTTTTTTTTACTTAAACATTTTTGTGATGATTTAGATGGAAGTTGTTTTTTGTCAGTTAATGTTGGTTCTAGTTCCTCAAAGTGTTCATACCTGCTTTATAACATCCACTGTACTAATCCTCCTTCAAACTGGGGTGGGGAGTGGTGGCATAGTTTAGTTACGTTCTCAAGACAAAGCCTTGGTGAAGAACAAATGTTCTTTAGTTATTAAAAAAAAAATGAAAACAGAATACTAGTTTTACTTCGATTTTTCGAAACCATGGTGAAAAGAATTTAATACCCAAATATGCGTATCTTCTATTGGAGTGAATGGTTCTGTTTCACAGCATATAAGCTCCTTGTTGATAGTCCTCACCAAGGGAGACCAAAGAACAAGGCTTTGTCTTTCTGTCAACCTGAACTTGGACCAGCAGGCGGCTCTCAGGATGGGATGTGCTCCAAAACCTGCAGTGCCTGCCGTGAGGCAGGTGGAACCTGGCCCCTTCCCTCTGACTATTTACTCAAGTCCTCAGGAAAATTAGAAGTCCCCTTTTCAGACCATGTTTTCTATGGCTCTCACATAACAATGTGTTCCCTAAAGCAACACTGAGCCCATTATTCTGAAAAATGCACTGTTAGAAAGGAACTAGGAACTCAAGGCTACATTTTGCAGAACCTGATGCAAAGAAGGTTCTTCACATGCCAGGGACTGAACCACTCCCTACCTACTCTAGAGGTGGAAAGCGTTTGCATCAACAGAATACACGGGTGTGGTGCATGCAGGCCTGAGTGTGTGTGTCTCCCCCGCAAACTCGTATGCTGGAAACTTTACCCCAAAGATGATGGGGTTAGGAGATGGAGCCTTTAAGAGGTTCTTAGGTCGTGAGCATGGAGGCCCCATGAATGGAATGAGTACCCATTCCCTAGCCCCTCCTGCCAGGTGAGGACACAATGAGAAGTCTGTGATCCAGAAGAGGGCCCTCACCCAACCATGCTAGCACCTGAACTTGGACCTCTAGCCTCAGAACTGTAACAAATAAATCTGTTTAATAATATCAAGGCCAAATACATGGTCATGCTTAATCACTGTTCCTCATCATCTTAGGACTTCTCATAAGGCAACTAAATTTAGCTCCTCTTAACTGCACTCCCAGCATATACACATACACATTTACCTTTCATCTCCTAGTTCTTTACATTTCTGTCTTCCACTAGGTGAAAGCTAACTAATGGAGTGATACAATCCAGGTTAATATGGTAATGACGGTCATGGATATAAAGCCTTGATCTTCCCTACCAACAAATCATGCCTTGATTCAGAAACACTGACTCAAAGACACAAATACAGGAAGAAAGGGAGGGCCCACAGTTTGGAGCAAGCAGGTCTATTAGCCAAATTACAGAAAATATGCCGTCCCCTGACTCAGTGCGTGTGCATGTGCCCGTGTGTATTACAGATCTGTCTAGGTGTGTGGCCTATAAATTTATATTACATATTTGTGGGGAAAACCTCATTTTAGATGAGAGCTAACAAAGCATTTAGTAAAACACTGATACCATACAAAATATCCCAGGTGTGGAAGGTACCCAGTAAACTTAATCACAGCAAATGAGTGATCTATTGAAGGACAGTCTGTAATATCAGCTCCAGACCACATCCATTGCCCATCTCTGAAATGAGCTCATGCCAAGTTATGCTCTACCAATTCATTTCCCTTTTCTAACTACATTAAACTACTGGAAAGAATGCCTATGTTTCTTTCCTTTTATTACCCCATCCTTAAGATATCACGTCATTCTGAACAAAGACTTCATTCCCTATTTTGAAACCAACATTTCATAACATCAACTGGTCACAGATCAGGCCTTCAGAGCTCTATCTTTCTGGTTCTGCCTCCAATTCCCTCATCCATCTTTCCTCCTGTATTCTGGGTCCCATTTGTTCCCAACACCCAAGGTACTTTTCACCCACAGTAGTTCGGGGTCCTTGCCCTTGGAAACTCCTGCCCTACGTTAGGACGCATACAATGAAACAGCCAATATCATGTAATTAACATTAGAGCAAAAGAGATGAACTGATTGCTAACAGAGAACAAAAGAAAGGCACCAATCCTGCCAGAAATGGGCTGCGTACCTTTTTAAGATCAGTTGACAAGCACTTGTTCATTGAACTGTTTAAGAAAACAGACTTCCTTTCTGCCAATAGGATGAGTTTAATAACCTGAGAACTCTACTGCTCAAAGCATTTATTTATCGTCAAGTTGCTCAGTTGTGTCCGACTCTTTGCAACCCCATGGACTGCAGCACACCAGGCCTCCCAGTCCTTCACCATCTCTGGCAGTTTGCTCAAAGTCATGCCCACTAAGTTGGTGATGCCATCCAACCATCTAATCCTCTGTCGTCCCCTTCTCCTCCTGTTCTCAATCTTTCCCAGCATCAGGGGGCCAAAGTATTGGAGCTTCAGCTTCAGCATCAGTCCTTCCAATGAATATTCAGAGTTGATTTCCTTTAGCATTGACTGCTTTGATCTCCTTGAAGTCCAAGGGGCTCTCAAGAGTCTTCTCCAGCATCACAGTTTGAAAGCATCAATTATTCAGCCCCAGCCTTCTTTACGACCAAGATAATCACAATGGTGTGATCACTCACCTAGAGCCAGACATCCTGGAATGTGAAGTCAAGTGGGCCTTAGAAAGCATCACTATGAACAAAGCTAGTGGAGGTGATGGAATTCCAGTTGAGCTATTTCAAATCCTGAAAGATGATGCTGTGAAAGTACTGCACTCAATATGCCAGCAAATTTGGAAAACTCAGCAGTGGCCACAGGACTGGAAAAGGTCAGTTTTCATTCCAATCCCAAAGAAAGGCAATGGCAAAGAATGCTCAAACTACCGCACAATTGCACTCATCTCACACGCTAGTAAAGTAATGCTCAAAATTCTCCAAGCCAGGCTTCAGCAATACATGAACTGTGAACTTCCAGATGTTCAAGCTGGTTTTAGAAAAGGGAGAGGAACCAGAGGTTAAATTGCCAACATCCTCTGGATCATTGAAAAAGCAAGAGAGTTCCAGAAAAACATCTATTTCTGCTTTATTGACTACACCAAAGCCTTTGACTGTGTGGATCTCAATAAACTGTGGAAAATTCTGAAAGAGATGGGAATACCAGACCACCTGACCTGCCTCTTGAGAAACCTATATTCAGGTCAGGAAGCACCNTGTGGTGTTGGAGAAGACTCTTGAGAGTCCCTTGGACTGCAAGGAGATCCAACTAGTCCATTCTAAAGGAGATCAGTCCTAGGTGTTCTTTGGAAGGAATGATGCTAAAGCTGAAACTCTAATACTTTGGCCACCTGATGTGAAGAGTTGACTCATTGGAAAAGACTCTGATGCTGGGAGGGATTAGGGGCAGGAGGAGAAGGGGACGACAGAGGATGAGATGGCTGGATGGCATCACTGATTTGATGGACATGAGTGTGGGTGAATTCCGGGAGTTGGTGATGGACAGGGAGGCCTGGCATGCTGCAATCCGTGAGGTTGCAAAGAGTCAGACACGACTGAGCGACTGAACTGAACTGAACTGAGGCCTTCTTTATGGTACAACTCTCACATCCATACATGACTACTGGAAAAACCATAGCTTTGACTAAACGGATCTTTGTTAGCAAAGTGATGTCTCTGCTTTTTAATATGCTATCTAGGTTTGTCATAGCTTTTCTTCCAAGGAGCAAGAGTATTTTAATTTCATGACTGCAGTCATCGTTTGCAGTGATTTTGGAGCCCAAGAGAATAAAGTGTGTCACTGTTTCCATTTTTTCCTCATCTATTTGCCATGAAGCACGATCTTAGAAGGGAGCCTATTTAAGAATGACTGCAAATGCATATTTCTTGAGAATTCTCCCAAGAAAATAGGGAAGCTCTCCAAAACTCACCAAATTAAGACTCACTGAAAAATATAGCAATAAACTGTGTTTTCACAACAAACTGTGGAAAATTCTTAAAGAGATGGGAATATCAGACCACCTTACCTGCCTCCTGAGAAATCTGTATGCAGGTCAAGAACCAACAGTTAGAACCAGACATAGAACAACAGACTTGTTCCAAATTGGGAAAGGAGTATGTCAAGGCTGTTTATTGTCACCCTGCTTATTTAATTTACATGCAAAGTACATCATGAGAAATGCCAGGCTGGATGAAGCACAAGCTGGAATCAAGATAGCCAGGAGAAATATCAATAACCTCAGATATGCAGATGACACCACCCTTAAGGCAGGAAACGAGGAATTGAAAAGCCTCTTGATGAAAGTGAAAGAGGAGAGTGAAAAAGCTGGCTTAAAACTCAACAGTCAAAAAATGAAGATCATGGCATCACCTCATGGCAAATAAATGGGGAAACAATGGAAATAGTGACAGACTTTATTTTGCTGGGCTCCAAAATCACTGCAGATGGTGACTGCAGCCATGAAATTAAAAGACACTTGCTCCTTGGAACAACCTAGAGAGCGTATTAAAAAGCTGAGATGTTACTTTGCTGACAAAGGTCCATCTAGTCAAAGCCATGGTTTTTCCAGTAGTTATGTACGGATGTGAGAGCTGGACCATAAAAAAATCTGAGATCCAAAGAATTGATGCTTTTGAACTGTGGTGTTGGAGAAGACTCTTGAGAGTCCCTTGGACTTCAAGGAGATCAAACCAGTCAATCCAAAAGGAAATCAGTCCTGAATATTCACTGGAAGGACTGATGCTGAAACTCCAGTACTTTGGCCACCTGAAGGGAAGAACTGACTCACTGGAAAAGGTTCTGATGCTGGGCAAGATTGAAGGCAGGAGGAGAAGGGGACAACAGAGGATGAGATCATTGGATGGCATCACCAACTCTATGGACATGTGCTGAGCAAGCTCCAGGAGTTGGTGATGGTCGGGAAAGCCAGGCATGCTGCAGTACATGGGGGTTGGAAAGAATCAGACACAACTGAGTAACTGAACTGAACTGAACTGAAAAATATAGAGATGACATAGCAAGAATCTTTGCCCTGAAGAGTTTGACTGGTCTCAGCTCTGAAGATGAGTTTAAATGGCCTTTGAGCATAATCAGTAAACTAGAATTTGAATCTTAAGGGGTTATACAGAATATATAGTATAGCAGAAAGCTAGAGGAGAAAGACAAAAGATGTTAAGAAACATGAAATATATGATGAAAAGTTTCAACATACTTTTTATAGGAATTTCAGACTGAGATAAAGAGAATATTTGAAGAGATGATTTTGAAGAACTCATTACTAGGGTAGTACTGACACTCATTAGGTACTCAGTAAACTGCAGGGTCCTCCCTCCCCTCATATGCCCAATGACTGCCCCTATACAATCTAACAATTATCTCAGCACTTGTTGCTAACTGTTTCATGTGCTTATTTCCCCAGCTAAATTATTCTCTTGCATCCTCTGCTGTGTTCCATTGTTGTTACTGTTGTTTGGTCGCTAAATCATGTCCAGCTCTTTTGCAACCCCCTGAACTGTAGCCCACAAGGCCCCTCTGTCCATGGGATTCTCCAGGCAAGAATACCTGGGGTGGGTTACCATTTTCTACTCCAGGGGATCTTTCCAACCCAGGGATCGGACCCATGTCTCCTGCATTGGCAGGTGGATTCTTTACCACTGAGCCACCTGGGAAGCATTTTTTCTTATAAATAAATGTATCCAATGGCACCCCACTCCAGCACTCTTGCTTGGAAAATCCCATGGACGGAGGAGCCTAGTGGGCTGCAGTCCATGGGGTCGCCAAGAGTCAGACACAACTGAGCGACTTCCCTTTCACTTTTCACTTTCATGCATTGGAGAAGGAAATGGCAACCCACTCCAGTGCTCTTGCCTGGAGAATCCCAGGAACGGGGGAGCCTGGTGGGCTGCTGTCCATGGGGTCGCACAGTCAGACACAACTGAAGCGACTTAGCATCAGTAGCAGCAATGTAAAAATTCCCTGATAGATCAGTTGGTAAAGAATCCACCTGCAAAGCAGGAGACCCCAGTTTGATTCCTGGGTTGGGAAGATCCACTGGAGAAGGGATAGGCTACCCACTCCAGTATTCTTGGACTTCCCTTGTGGCTCAGCTGGTAAAGAATCTGCCTGCAATGCGAGTGACCTGGGTTCAATCCCCGGGTTGGGAAGATCCCCTGGAGAAAGGAAAGGCTACCAACTCCATCAATTCTGGACTGGAGAATTCCACGGACTGTGTAGTCCATGGGGTCCCAAAGAGTTGGACATGACTGAGTGACTTTCACTAATGTAAAATTTGGCTGACCACGAGAGAGTTACAAATTTTACAAAAATATTTTTAGCTTCTTTCTGAAGGATTAGTTCAGTAAAATCTATATCCTTTCAAAAACAGGAGGAAAAGATACATTATAATTTTAAAAGAATATTACACTTAAACACATTGTCTTTTAATGATTGGAGTCCCTACTGAGACTTAATGAGAAGTATCTGCATATACATAAAAGTTGCTGAACTAAATCAGGCTACATATTTCATTACATTCAATTATGGACGGGCTCACATGCACATGAAACATCCACCATCTGTGTTCTGTAACACACTGACATTCACACATAAGTCCTACAGACGAAAGGACTCTTCACGTGTATTTAGTGATGTCACATTATTCAATTTATCTGTGCTTTTTAAAAAGCTTCATATACCTAGACATTGGTAGGTTGCTTTAAAAGAAAAACAGCCTTGTGATCAGATTTCTGCAACATGACTTCTAATAATAAATATTTCCCTCAGTACAGATTCACTGAGAATTTTTATTAAAAAGCTTTCATGTATTTCAAATATTTTTAAAGGTTCTATACTTCATGTCACTAATCTGACATCCACCAAAACATCACTTCTGGTTAAAGCCTTCCACATATGTTGCAGTCTTCATGATCATCCCCTTTCAGAGTGTGCTCATATGAGTCCAACTGCTATTTAAAAAGTTTCTGAATGCTCAGGATACTGAGAGGAATCTCTGATTTATGATGGTTACCCTGACAGAAATTTCCTGATGCTCATTTTATTTACAGGATTTCTCCCATATGGTTTCTGTCGTACAACAAAGTATGACTCCTGAAAGAGAGGCTTAATTTGTAATGTTTCTATCACCTATGTTGTCTGATATTTAGTAAAAGTCTGATATATGGTAAAAATTTCATGCAACCAAAACAAATTTTTTTAAAAAAAGAATCTCCAAGAAACCCACCAGTAGAGCTGTACCAATTACCATTAAGTATTGAGAAAATTTCCAAACCTGCCTCAACCATCACATGTGCTGAACCAATCACAGAAGCCTCACCACCTCCCAGAAGAGATAGGAGACCCAGAGCTGTACCACCAACTACAAGAGCTACACCCCTTCCTAGACTCACTGCATCACCCACAACTAAATATTTACAGACTCCTGTATCAGAGAAGGCAATGGCACCCCACTCCAGTACTCTTGCCTGGAAAATCCCATGGACGGAGGAACCTGGTGGGCTGCAGTCCATGGGGTCACTAAGAGTCAGACACGACTGAGCAACTTCACTTTCACTTCTCACTTTCATGCATTAGAGAAGGAAATGGCAACCCACTCCAGTGTTCTTGCCTGGAGAATCCCAAGGACGGGGGAGCCTGGTGGGCTGCCGTCTGTGGGGTCGCACAGAGTCGGACACGACTGAGGCAACTTAGCAGCAGCAGCAGTATCCTCTGAACCTTCTATCCCCTGGGGCAGTGAGAAAAAAAAATACTGAAAACTGCCTAAGTCTTCTGCAGGAAAAGGAAAGTGAAGTCGCCATTTCTTTCTCCAGGGCATCTTCCTGACCCAGGGATCGAACCCAGGTCTCCCACATTGCAGGCAGATGCTTTACCAGCTGAGCCACCGGGGGAGCCCAAGTCTTCTCCTCCTCCCAAAACTTTACCTTCTCTGCCAACAGAAGGCTGGAGCTTCCTAAGAAGGATATCTTTATATTTAAGAGCCTGTGAACAAGTCGTGTATTTTTACTGCACAAAACTTGTAGTAAAATCATACACGTGCACGTAAGTGGGGCAGAGAAAAACGGAAGGCCTGATCACATAAGAGTTTCCACATAAAGTCAGGTGTGGGCTTTGGTTTCTCAGAGTATGAAAGGATTCATTTGAGGATTCCATGCTCAGGAATGACATGATCTGACATGCACACTAAAAGTATCATTCTAACTACTATTGTGCAGGTCAACAAAGGGACCAAGAGCAGAGCAGGAGACTTCTGGAGGCCATTGCGATAATCCAGGCAAGAGATGATGATGGGGCAAGAACAGGGAGGTGGCAAGGGAGGTGATGAGCAGTCCCTAGATTCTGAACACATTCTGAAGATAAAGCCAATAGAATTTCCTGGCAAGTTAAAAGTGAGATATAAGATAAAGAAGGTGTCTCCCAAGTTGGAAGAATGAGCTAAGGATGCAGTTGCCATTAATAGAGACGGGGAGTGTTGTAAATAGTGCCGATGTGGGAAAGGAAACCAGGAATTCAGTTTTGTACATAAGTTTGAGATGCCCACATGTGCAGAGCTGTCACACAGACACTGAGACACACAGAATGCAGTTTATTCTGCCCACCATGTCCTTTTTCTCATTTACTCTCATCAAAGCACTAGTGAGAAGACAAAAGATTAAAGGGAGGAAGAGTAGGGAGTAGTTCCCTCCCGTTGAGTATGTAGAAATCTAAAAAAGGTGGCCTTTTCTGCCACCTATGGCACAGCCTAAGCTGGAACAGCAAATAGCCTCTTCTTTTTCTAACACTTGGAAAGGCATCAAAGGAATGAGATGAGTATATCCAAAGAGTGGTTTCAGACACAAAAACACACCACCGTGCTGACCGCCTGGGTTGCAGCTACAACCAAAGTCCCTGCCTGCGATACGAGAAAATGAAACCACATCAACCATTCTGTGATAAATCACCCCCCAAGTCTTCCCTTTCACAGTTCCGTTCTTCAGATAGTGTGGTCGACAGGGCTATTTTCCTTGGAAATCATAATTATTTTCCGAAGGAAAATGAGTTCGGGTTTTCTAATGGTCAAGGAAGAAGATGACTCCAAGACCAGGGCAGCCCTGGTGCCCCTCCACAGGCCCCGCCTCGCCTCTGCCTCATGACTCAGTTTCTCCATGTGTAAATACTGCAGCAGGGAAAATATTTTCCACCACCTACACACAGGACTTCTGTGATGATTAATGAATTAATGTGTATAAAACACTATGAGCTACTCAAATACGAGGACAATGGAACTCTGTAAGCTGTTGAGGCCAAGACAGAGCAATCTTAACTCTTCTTACAAACCCCACTGAAAAGCACACTAACATATCAGAAGTTATCCTGCATGGACTGGAAGATTCAAAATGAGATAACATCTGAAAGCTCTTTGTGACATTCAATGCCAATGTTAGGATTTCTAGCAAAGATCCCTTAAGATAGAAATGCAATATTAAACAGGTTAAGAATCATAAGCAATCAACAAAAAGTTGTAGTTCTAGTAAAGCTCCCCACAGGGGTTAAATGTGTTGGCCTAAGAGGCAGTGTTCTGAGTTGCTGCTGGAAGCATGACAAGACCTGGGAAAAAAATATGGACTTTTGTCTAAGAGCCATAGAACTGAGCACGTCGTAAGAGCCATCCATGAAAAGAGCTTTGTTGAAAGCCTTTTCCCTTATTTTCTAGACACTGTCCAAGTTCACTTAAACAGTCACGATTAACATTGAAGTGAATAGGCCTCTGTATGGACTCTGCCCCTAATCCAGAGAGATGGTTTTCTCTGCTGGCTGTGATTTTACACCAGCATTCAATCAACCTCTCCCGTTGTCTCATTCCTGGCCCAGACTGTGCCAGAGAGCAGATGAATGCATAGTCTGAGGTAAAATCTTTTCCCCACAAAGCAGGCAGGTGCTTGGATTACTGTGAACACTGAGTTTTCTCGCACCTTAACTTTTCATCTCAGAAAAAAGAAGTGCTAATGGTGGCTAGAAAAGTATCCAAAACAACAAGCTCAAAATGACACCATGATTAACCTGAATCGGGACCAAAAATGTTGCTGAGTTCCTCCTGACCAAGTTTCCCCGAGCTGGCTGGCACAGCCACCCTGCCATGGACACCTGAGGCAGGAAGGGCTGACGCACCCAAGGTCGGTGCGTTCTAATCCCTGAGTTGCTCATGACTCACGGAAAATTCCGGACTTCAGTTCTGTGTTTACTGCACACGGACACTAATCTCCCATCTGGTTTCCCTGCTTTTAGCCCCAGCTCCCTCCAGTCCATGTGGCCGGTGAGCAAAAGAGTCCACTTATTCAAATACTGCTCAGCTCCCCTAACCTACTCTAAACCTCCCTGTGGCTCCCCACTGCCAAGAGAGGCAAGGTCCCCCTTCTGCAGCTGCCCAAGGAAATGGCAACCCACTCCAGTATTCTTGCCTGGAGAATCCCACGGATGGAAGAGCCTGGCGGGCTACGGTCCATGGGGTCGCAAAGAGCTGGACACAACTGAGCACGTGCACGCACACACACATGCAAGGGTAGGTACGCGGCTAGAGAGTTTATGCAAAGGAATGCCGGAGGGTCAGTTAAAATCATGTTTAGGCAGCAAAGGCTGTTTCTGTTATCACCAAGATCTATGGCTGAGGCACTCTCCAGCCTATTTCCTGTAACTTCCCATCACCAGCTGGCCAGTCTATGAGGGCGGCCAATGCGTGGTCCCACCACCCCCAACCCAAACACCACAGGTACACTTCCGCCCCTATGCTATCTTTCTGGAAAATCTGGGCAGGGGTGCCTGACCAGGGTAAGCACAGGGCAGGCAGGAGCTGGGCATGCTGAGTCTTGAAGGTGAATGCAAGTGAAGTAGACAGCAGGGAAGGACAGGGGGCCGGGGAGGAGACCCATTCCAGCACGTGTACTGAGGACAGGGAGCAAGTTGATCTGCGCAGGACCTGATGTTCCTTCTTTAGAGCTGTGTGCATGACAAGGGGACAAGAGCTGAGACCAGAGACGCAAGCAGAGCTCTCCTCACTCGGTATGTGATGATTGTGGAGTCTCCACTCTGAAACCTAAGGGGTAGCTTACAAGAAGTGTAAGAATAAATCCTTAAAAGCCAAGAAGAGACCAAAATTGTTTCTCCCAATTAACTTCCCGAAATTCCTAACATTTACTCTTACTATATGCACTTACCTCCATAAAATACAATAGTTTCAAGTTAAGACACCTGCTTCAGTTAAACTCATTCCAAAATAACTTAGTTTTGTATATATAGAACCTGAAGAAAAAAAAATCAACCCCATCACATTCCTGAACAAAGCAGGAAACAGAAGCAACTGCAGTGTGTCCAAGTGTCAGGTTGCGGAAAGAACCAAGGCAGAAAAGAAGTACATACGCCTGGGTTAGAGTCCCCAGTCCATCTCTACCTAGACGCGAGACTGGGGGCATGCTACTTAATTCAAGCCTCAACTGCCTTATCTGTAAGAGGTAGCTAATGAAGCCAACAGTTAGCAGACTGTCAGTGGGATGAAATCGAATATAGCAAAAGCACTTGGTTCACATCAGTCATGCACTGACGCCATCTCCTTCTTTCCAAGTATCAGTTTGCCCTTCAAAGACCTCAGTTTCTGGAAGGCATGTCCCGCAGACCCTGAGGCATCACTGGAAAACCAGTGGGCCAGGAGGGTTCCAACCACTGCCATCTCCAACTGTGTGACTGGGAGAGGTCAACTTGGGAGCTCCATTTCCCTATCTGCAGAAGGAGGACATCACTGCCCAGTCCTGGCCATGCAAGGGTAAAGGGAGAGTCGCTGAGGCTTCTACGGACTCCAGGTACATAAACCACCATGACCGAGTATTTGTGTACTTCTAAGTGACCTGCCCTGAGACATAGTTCCGACACCACCTTGGAATTTCCAGTTCAACCACTTTCTTCATGCCACTCATGAACCTACAAAGACTCTTTATTGCTCACTAGGTCTCTCAAATTCTGTTTGATTTCCGACTCTCCTTAACGTGGCCCCACCCCACCTGGCTATCGAATGCTCTTTCCTCCTGTACCCCCAGATTTGCACGCTCTCCTGCTCCTGGTCCACACTCAGCCCCACCCCTGAGCTGACCCCTCCTGCCTAAAGCACCCATCCCTACCCTCTCGACTGACCTAGGTGGATAAAATCTAACCCAACTAATTCTATCTGCTCCATTACACCACTGATCCCTCCAGCAATAAGGATTCTCTTCTAGTTCTGAACTCCTCACCAGACTCTCAGTTGATGTTTTACTCAATTCCCTAATCTCTCTTCTCTGCTACTGTTCTCTTCCATTAAATGACAAGCATCTTGCATGAAGAGAGGATATCATTTTTATGCCCATTCCCTAAAAAAGTTCAAAAGAGTGCAACAGCGTAAAACATGGACGAGAGGTTCTCACCTCTCTCTGTGCACAAAAATTTCCATCCTCCATTCATTTCCACAAATTTTTAACAAACACCTACTCTGTGCTGCTGGTAAGGAAACCAAGGTGAGCAGGGTAAATTTCCAGGTCTCAGAGGCTCAAGATGCCAACAGGTCAATGGCAGACTTCAGTACAGTGGAGCGTGGGAAGTCGTAGCCCGCAAGAGTTATCACACAAGATTCTAATACTGATTTTCAATCTATAGCCATGGTTAAAACATAAAACTGCCTCTTCTCTTGTAGGAATTGAGCCATAAATTCTGATGCACTTCACGCATTATGAGCAAAATTTTGAGAATAAAAGTCCCACATTGAGAATAATACAATAGAGAATTTTATGCAGTCACTGAAAATGGTAAATTTTGAAGGATATCCAACATATTAACAATATCAAAAGTAAAAAATGAAGACTGGCTCATGTACATGTTATGGTGAAACAAGCTGTGCTTGAACACAAGTTTGCTCCCCACCAAACTCCACTTCAAGCACTTCACACAATGACCACAACAAGGCCACCTGGATGAGACCTTCCACATCCCCCATGACCTCCACCAGCATTCCTCAGATAACACAACCTAATTAAAACTCTGCAGTTTCAAGACAAGCCCCCTTCTTCTAGTACAACTACCTGCCCTTCATTCTTATACAGAGGAAAGCTGGAGTCGCCTCTTAACATACGTTCATCATTTATTCTGCACCACCGTCCATAAAGTATTGCTGCTCTCATTTCACGCATGAGAAAACAGATTGAAGGCTCAAAGTCACCAGCTAAAAAACGGTAGAGCCGGGGATTACAGCTGTGCACATCTCATCCTGAGCTCACTATCACAGCACTGTCCATCCTCCTGTTAGGGCCAACCCAACTCAGCAGACTGTCCAAGCCCCACGTGTGTGGTTAGGACAGGGCTGAGCTCCCGGCTAAATCCTCTCTAATTTTCCTAAACATAGGAGGCCTAATTGTAGTGTCTGTCTTTCAAAACTGTTGTGGTCTCCCCGAGTTGTAGAGGTTCAGAGTGCCTAGTAATTCCTCCACACATTAATTATCAAGTAACCTTTACACAGACAAGCTTTTCATTTGGACAGAACAGAAACCTTCATACACAGGTAATTTCAATTAGGACACATCTCTCAGGTTATGAATGGGCCAGATTACAACACTTGTAAGTGGGCTATCTGCAGCTCCTACATGCCAAGGGGGTTAAGCATCCAGATCAGCCCACAAGAGCCTTTTTATTAATACCTCCAATACTAATCTGTGAGTATTGTCCTAAGCATCATGTTCACCCATGTTTCCATGGGACAATCAAAATTCCCGTTTACAATTCCAAAAACATATTTCCTCCTGCTATAATCCTGGTGATGGGATTAGACCCTTCTCCTCCCACCCATATTCACAGAGCCACAGAAGCCAGGACATTCCCAACTCCTGTGATACACAGAACCTCTGTGGGGGCCACAGCAAGGACCCACATCTGTGTCTGGGCCCCTTTCCTTTACTGCAGGGAGATGGAAGGGGCTGACCCATGGTCCCCCTGCCTACTACTACCCAACCCACGTGTCAGACACCAAGGTGTTTAACAGACACAGATTCCGTCCCAATTTCTTCATTACCCTGCTATTATTCTCTAAGCAAGCACACACTCTTCTGATACTGAAACATACAACAGAAATAGCAAACAAGAGTTGGTTACTGGAGTCACCCTGATGCACATTAGATGCCCAGGATTTATTTATAACTGGAGTTTGTACCTTTTGACCCCCTTCATCCATGTGCCCCGACTAACCTCCCTCCTTCCCACTGCCTCATCACCCACAAGTTGCTAGGAAAGTAAATCTGAAGAGTTCTCAAATAAAATTGTAACTACCTGTGGTGATCAATGGAGAAGGCAGTGGCACCCCACTCCAGTACTTTTGCCTGGAAAATCCCATGGATGGAGGAGCCTGGTGGGCTGCAGTCCATGGGGTCGCTAGAGTCAGGCACGACTGAGCGACTTCACTTTGACTTTTCACTTTCATGCATTGGAGAAGGAAATGGCAACCCACTCCAGTGTTCTTGCCTGAAGAATCCCAGGGACGGGGAAGCCTGGTGGGCTGCCATCTATGGGGTTGCACAGAGTCAGACATGACTGAAGCAACTTAGCAGCAGCAGCAGCAGTGGTGATCAATGTTAACCAGACTGATGGTAGTGACCACTTCACAGTACATACAAATACTGAGTCGTCATGCTGCATATCTGAAACCAATGCTATATGTCATTTATATCTCAATTAAAAATTCTAACAACAACAAAAAAAGAGTTGGTTACAAAATATTAATGAAATTCACTCAGAGGAGCAGGTTCAAGTATGCAGTCCACACTTTATTTCACTCAGTAGGAGCATGCCCTCGGGCAAGCAGTTTCAAGTCTCTGAGCTCCAGTTTCCTGATCAATAAAACAAGAGGGCTGAACTGCCTGACAGCAGCAGCTCCCCAGGCATAAAGAGGGTGGCAGCGAAAGTGCTTCCGACACACAGAACGTGAGTCTGATATTTCTGGCTCTTCTTTGTTCTACCAGCCAAATCATCCTTGTTCTGAAAAGCCTCATCCAAACGCTCCTCAACCCCTTCAATTCCAGGTCAGGTACTCGTGGGCCCCTCTCCCTCTCCAGCCCTCTAACCAGCCCCGCCACCACCAAGAACATATCATCTATCAAGCAGGAAAAGAGCTATGGAAGTGATATTTTGGAGGTAGGGCCATATATTGGTTAAAAGCCCAAAATTTAGATTTAGATATGAGTGTCAATCCAGTTGAGCAATTTATTAGCTTGTAACCCCAGGCAAGTTACTTAGTCTAAGCCTCTGTTTCCCCATCTATAAAATGGGGACCATAACAACGCCTATGTCATAAGACAGAAGTGAGTAACGCACATAAAGCTCTTAGAAGCCTGGCACATGCATGCACTATAAAGCCATCATTGTGGTGGTGGTGGTGATTATAGCTGCTACAAATATTATTTTCCTGAAAGATGATTAACAGCCTGATTGAAATGAGATTCTTCCCCCAAAGGATAACTAACTTATAAAACTCCACCCAAGAGCCACTCCTGAGATGGGGAGGAGAAGCTTCTGTTTGCAGGGGGAATAGAAAGATGGGGTGAGAGACAAGGGAAGCTGTTGATGAAAAGTGAGAGGGGACATGTGGTCCCGTCCATTTATCCTTGCTCCCGTTACCCTCCATTCTCCAAGGAGAAGGGCCCTGACATCAAGGATTAGCCCAGGAAAGGCAATCCTGCAGCCCCCTGACTCCGAGGGATGCAAGACAGGCCTGTGCAAGAGGAGAACAGCCTTTCACATCTAGAATTGAAGGAGTTTAGGGAACATTCAGTCCCCTACTTCATTTAATGAGAAGCTACGTTCATGTTTCATTTAAAATTCTAGGAATCACTGGTAGGTTTGGGTGGCTTGTTGACTTCGGGTAATACTGTGTTTTATATGTAAAATATTTGTCTTCTAGCTGCAATAGATTTTTAATAGGATTTCCTGGAAATGGTCTATCTCCCCAAAGACTGAACAGGAACTCTCAATGTACGGGTTTGCATGCAAACAGTTCCATCTGGTTAAGAGTACAGAGGAACCTCACTATTTCAGGGAAAACAGGAATTTTTCGGACACAATTTTCTAAAACATCACTCATGGAACCAGAGAACCTGCCATATCAGCATGTGGACCTCAACCTAAAGCATCGCTGGATGTGTATTCATAGCAAATTTGTCAGATAAAATCAAGGTAAATTCAGCTCCCTGAGGACAATATAACTTTTGATGCATAAGAAAGAGAACTACCCATATGAATGAGGATAATAATAAAGACAATTGAAAATTTTAATGAAATCCCCAATCACTTCATTGGTTCACTTAACTAACATTTACTGGATAATTTAAATGTGCCAAATGCTAAGATCTAGAGAAAAGATGATTTGATCTTTGCCCTTAAAATGCTCAACCCAATGAGAATGATAGACTAAAAGAGATTACTTGCCTAATATGTCACAGGCAATACCAAGTAGTAGGACCAAATTAGGATAGAAGAGCAGGAACTGGTTAGAAGAGAGATGACAGACTGCCAGATGACCCCAAAAATCCATTATCCCCTTTATTTTAGTGCTGAAATCCTTCCACTTTTTGAAACATGAATGCAGCTTTATTTAAGCTGAAACTCCACTACTTTAGCCACCTGATGAGAAGAACTGACTCACTGGAAAAGACCCTGATGCTGGGAAAGATTGAAGGCAGGAGGAGAAGGGGACAACAGAGGATGAGATGGTTGGATGGTATCACCAACTCAATGGACATGAGTTTGAGCAAGCTCCGGGAACTAATGATGGACAGGGAAGCCTGGCGTGCTGTAGACCATGGGGTCGCCAAGAGTTGGACATGACGGAGCGACTGAACTGAACTGAGAATCCTTCCATTTTAGCTGTGCACATGGCTAACAAGCTAAAGCTATATGGCGTAATACAGTAGCCACTACTACACAGGGTTATTAAATACTTGAAATGACAGGATACAGGATGCTTGGGGCAGGTGCACTGGGATGACCCAGAGAGATGGTACAGGGAGGGAGGTGGGAGGGGGGGTTCAGGATTGGGAACTAATGTACACCCGTGGCAGATTCATGTTGATGTATGGCAAAACCAATAGTGAAGTCGCTCAGTCGTGTCTGACTCTTTGCAACCCCGTGGACTATAGTCTACCAGGCTCCTCCGTCCATGGGATTTTCCAGGCAATAGTCCTGGAGTGGGTTGCCATTTCCTTCTCCAGGGGGTCTTCCCAACCCAGGGCTCGAACCTGGGTCTCCCACATTGTAGACAGACGCTTTACCATCTGAGCCAACCAATTCAGTATCGTAAAGTAAAATTTAAAAAAATTAATTAAAAAAATACTTGAAATGTGGCTAATTCTGCACGTTGAAATGATACTTTAAATATACTGGGTTAAATAACTGGGTTAGTTTCACTTGCTATTTTTCAATATGGTTATTAGAAAATTTTAAGTTACATGCGTGGCTCCCATTATCCTTTTCAGTACTGAGCCAAAAATTCTGTTACCCAGCCTCCCCTGAAGTTCAGTGTGGGCATATGATGAAGTTCTGACTTGCAGGATATGAACAGGAGTACCGTATATGGGGACTGAGTCAGGCTCTTCAAAGGAAGGAGTGGGGCCTCCACACCCTCTTTCCTTGTTCTTGCCGGCTGGATGCAGGTGTGTGGAGGTGAACCAACTGCACTCAGGCCAATAAAGATAATGCCCTGTGGTTGGGGGAGCAACAGGAAAGAAGGAACACAGTCCCTGGATAACTTCCTAGAGTGAGACTTTTACATATGTAAGAGAAACTCCCGTCTTGTTTAAGTCTCTCTAAAGTCACCTCAACTACATTCTAGCTAATAGAGAAGGCTATAAAAGGTTTCCTAAAGGAGATCGTACCTTTAAAGACATCTTCAAGAGTATTAGTTAGCCAGGCAAAGGAGAGAGGTACATTGGCCATAAAGGCCAGTTGCAAAAAGAAGTTGGGGCAGAGATGACAGAGACAAGCCAGAAAGGCAAGGGTCAGTAGGATGTGTCCAGTGAGCTTTCAGACGGGAGCACAAGCTTGGAGACCAAGAGCTCTGGAAGATGGAGAGGCAGCACCCAAGGATGAGGCTGCAGAGGCTGCTCAAATGCCTGAAAGCCTTGAGTGGTGGACTGAGAACTTGAACTTTTTTCACATAGGAATGGAGAACTACTGAAGATCTGCCTAGGGAGGAAACAACCATTCTGGTGCTCACTCGTGAAGTGGATGTTCAGGAGGCCAAATCAAAGGCAGGAAGTGAGGGAGTAACCCAGATCAGGTGTGATCAGGTTCTGACCAGCAGCGATGGCAATGTGGAAAAGATGGGACAGAATTAAGGCCTGTTTAAAAGGTCCAGTCACCCTAGGGGGCAAAGAGGGAGAAGTAAAACAAACTCTCAGACTTCTGGGCTAAAGGAAGGGACTGACAACTAAGGCAGGTGTGTGGCAACATGGATGGACCCAGAGGCTGTCATCCTGAGCGAAGTGTCAGAGAAGGAGAAATACCGCATGACATCTCTTATATGAGGAATCCAAAAATAAATGATACAAATAAACTTATTTACAAAACAGAAACAGACTCACAGACAGAGAATGAAGTTATGGTTGCCAGAGGAAGGATGGGGGAAGGGATAGTCAGGGAGTTTGAGAAGGTCATGCACACACTGGTATATTTAAAATGAATCACCAACAAAGACCTGCTGTAGAGCACAGGGAACTCTGTTCAGTGTTATGCGGATAAGGAGGGGACTTTGGAGGAGAATGGATCCATGTATATGCATGGCTGAGCCCCTTGGCTGTCTACCTGAAACCATCACAACATTGTTAACCAGCTATACTTCAATACAAACTAAAAGTTTAAAGAGCTAACGACTAAGGCAGGAGCAAGAGCCATTTGGGGTGGAATAAGGAAGTAACAGGCCCAGTTTCAGACACACTGAGAGAGAGGCCTCCATTTGTGCCAAAGCTCATCATGAACAGCTGTCCTTGCCTAGAACCTAAAGAGGGTACCAGGAACAAGGATGCAGATGTGGGGAGGGGGGACATTTCTGTAGACACCCAGTTTCCACAGACGGCAACCGTACAACAGGGGACAGTGAATGCCAGGAGCTAGGAGAGGAAGGGGAAAGGGAGGGGAAAATTAATCAAAATCACAGAGATGTAAACACTACTGAGGCTCTCCAGGCTCATCTCAGAAAAAAAAAAAGGAGAAACAAATGTGCACAAGACTTTTTAGGAGGAAATGGTGAATTAAAAGGAGTTGAAACTATTACAAAAACTTAAAGTAAAACTTTTGTCTAAAAAGGCTCTCTTAACCTGTACATTAAATTTTATCAATGATAAAAGTATATCCCAAATGACTTAGAATACTTTATTTTCTTGAGTTCATTACCATACTTTCTAAGGAAAAATTACACAAAGATACTATAATCCCATTCTAAGTTTTATAAAATTAGTCAAAATGAGATTAAAATTTCATAGTGAATCATTTCTTTTCAAGACTCTAAATCACTGGCTCTGCTCTTTTTGCAGAACTTGCGAATTCACTTTGTCTATTTTTTAGGAAACAACCTGAGAAGAAACCCCGTCACTTCTAAATTGTGAAAATCCTACTGTGATTGGGAACCCTAGAAATCTAGTTACACAAATACCTTTAAAAAACATGACCGTGAGCAAGTTGCCATCTCTGAGCTCCAGTTTCCTCATCTTTAAAATGAAAATCTGACCCACATTCCTACCTCCTAGAATTGTTGAGGATTAAGTGAGATGTTAATAGGAGCCCTCTATAAACTACAGAAGGATGCACAAATTTTTATTTTCTTATATACAAAAATCTCTGTGAGACTACTAAAATTTATTTTGTGGGTGCAGTGGCAAACTAATGGATAGAGAGAAAGCAACAGCAATAATTAATCATGATTTTCATAAAAAAACTTCCCAGGGGGAAAAAAAGTAATCTATACCAGTGGAGTTTAACACAGATTCCCAGGTACCCCCTGCCAGAGATTCTAATTCAAGTGGCCTCAGTGCCCAAGAAATTATATATCAAGGCTCAGCCCACCCCAGGTGGTTCTAATGACCAGCTAGGTTGGAGACTCAAAGCTAGAAAACGCTTCAGATCACAGACCCTTTTGTGTAAACTGTAACCCAGCTGGCTGGATTCTGTGGCTGGATAGATTAGGTCTGTCTACTCATGCAGTATTTACTGCGAGCACCCAATGTGCACCAGATACAGAGCTAGGTGCCTGGAGCCTACGGTCCAGCAGGGGAAATCACAGACAAGACATACACACCAGCGATGACAACATGGAGCAGTAAGCACTATGGCAGAGTGGGCGTGGGTCCTTAGAGCACACACAGGACAGGGGTAACTGACCCAGAAGCCAAGAAGAACAGGAGGTATGCAGGTTTTTGCAGGGAGCAAAGATGTGCAGAGAAAAGGAAATGGTGAGCGGATGAAGAAGTGCAAAGGCAGAAAACCAAGGTGTGTTCAGGGAGCTGCCTGGGACTGTCAGGCAAGAGGAAGGCCAGAGAGGAATATGGGAGCCAGACCATGAAAGGCCGTAGAAATTATGCGGAGCTAGTGAAGGATTCGAAACAGAGAATGACATGCTCAAGTCTGTATTTCAGCAACTTCACCTGGAGAGCAGTGGGAGATGGTGGGCAAGCTGGGAGGATGCAGACAGGTAAAGGGAGCCTAGAAACAGGGACTGCAGTTAGAAAACTATCATAGTAATCTAGAGAAAAGGTGCTGGAACCACAGGGCAAAGAGTAGAGATCACAGGAGGAGTTCCACAAAAGTTAACTCAGGGTCTGCTAGTTAAAAGCTTCTCTATAACCTCGATTCTCAGTTTAGCAGATAATGTAAGATGGGAAGATATCAGAGCAACACCTAGGGTGATCCCAGCAGTGGTATACCTAGTGATTGATTCCTAAACCAGGTCATTTACTATGCCCCTCCACAGCACCTCCCTGGTGGTCCTGTGGTTGGGACTTTGCACTTCTACTGCAGGGGCCCCAGGTCCAGTTCCTGGTTGGGGAACTAAGATCCTGTATGCCAGATGGCACAACCAAAAAAAACGCCCTCCCCTACACAACAAAATTTTCAGTAATAGTTTTTTAAATGCATGATAATGGCAGGAAATGCAGTGAAAATATTACCTTATTGAACTACAAATATATCATCATTCCAGGGAGAAAAAAGTGCAAACAGCAATAAAATTCTTAAATATTTTCCAAAGATACAAACAAGGCAAGTACTAAACTGTGCCAGTAAGAACCTTTCTTCACTTGTGTTTTAGTTCTGAGACAAATTTCAATTTGAAAGATAATCAAATGCAATAAAATATTTCAAATATAAAATTTTCACTTATGAAACAATATTAAGATTCGTAACACTCAGTCTGCTTCACTCTACATCTTAAACACAAGAACTCCAAGTAGTCACACAGAGTGACAGAATTAAGGTAACCTAAGTTTTGATTCTTGGTGTTTCGTTGTTGTTTTTTTTTACCATCACTCTCCTATCATTGCTGATTCCAAATCAACTGTTTAAATGAGCTATTAAATAGTACTACAGAGACTGGACACACAAACTGGACCCAAGATAAGCTTGAACAATGCCAAATCTTTGATTTTACTCTCAAAACCAACTTACATACTATGTGCTGGGGACCAACTATATAACTGGGAGTTGTCTGAATTAAACTCCATGTTGAATACAATGTTTATTAAACAAGTCATTAAAATGCACTAATTTGAAGCTTTCATGGGTATTATTAAAATGCCACAGTGACTGCAAGAATTTTTTAGACAAAGTGAAGGATTTTGTGGAGGAGAAATAACATTAACAGATATTGTTTATAATTGCCAGTGCATGATGACAGTAAAACCAGACTGAATAAGTCAATTTCTGAAGGAAAACAACTTCTTTATTGTCAGTATCCTGGCCAAGTGGCCAGGGAGGAGGTGGGCGTGACCACTGCCCACCCTGACAATGCCACTGAAACTAAAAAGACCCAAGAGGACAGGATCAAGGCCAACAGGGGACAAATACAGAGTGGCAGAGTTGAACAAAAGCAAACAGATAAATCCTTGGGAGTGACGAAATCAGAGTCACCTTCAAGTTCAAAACACAGCACATTTAAAATGCCAAAAGGCTGCTGGAATGCACAAAAATTCTGGGAAGAGAGCACAGGTAATGAGAGGTCAGAACTCTGGTTGAGAATACTGTGCCTAGTCTAGAGCCTTCCCTCTAAGAAATAGCCATGAACTTAAGAGGTCATAATTGACCCACCAGATAGCATACTAGATGCTACGAGAAAAAGTTTATTAACTTCTAGTTTTCATCCTGGAAAGATGACAAGCTATGTAAATCAGATCCTCTACCCCAGACAAGTGTCTTACCTGAACTGTGACAAGTGAAAAAGATGAGATACTCAGTTTCACTACAAAGACAAACCTGAAAATGTCGCGGCAGTGAAAACTTGCTGGATCAGCTGAACAGAGCAGAAGCTCTCCTGCTCCCTTTGACATGTGGACAAGCTGCCTTCTCCCCTAAGCCTCCTGAGAGACATCATGCGCAAGCGGAGAGAGAGAGAGGAGTCCCACAGGCTGGGAGGGATCAACAAACAAACTGCTGGACCAGGCGCAAGTTGTTTAACCTCCCATATCTGCTTAGTTTCCTTATCTGTAAAACAGAGGAGGTTGTTGAAGGGACTAAAGATATAACACGCACAGGGCTCCAAGCAGAGTGCTGAACAAAGGGGAAGCAGTTACCACCTGGATATCAGCATCGTCACTACCAAACTTCAAAGCAAATGACACAAAGAGGTCTTTCTACAGCTGATGGAAATCTCAGCCCATTCTCCCTGTAACAGGGCCCTCAAATGCTATAGGGCCTGCTTGGATGGTTAGATAAGCTTCATAAGCGTCATTTCTCCCACCGTACCAAGACTAAACACAGTGGTTCTACCTATGGCCTATGACAATCATATACCTAACTAGTTATTAGGCAGATTTTTAGTAAGTAATTCATCTTTCACAATAGGAACATTATGTACCCTATCCTCACTCCCCCTCCCAAGATCCAGAAGTGAGGGGGCTTCCCAACTGTGTTAAATAGCCAGTTCTTCCCACACCATCTCAAGACGCTAGGATAACCAATGTATAACCCCTGAAAAGTTCTTCACACGAGAGTGAGGCAGACATTTACAAATCACTTAGTGTACATAGCCCCACTGATATATAAAAGAGGTACTCACAGTTCCTCTCCTGGTGATAATTTATTTTTTCTGAATGAGAGATTGTGGTCTCATAAAATGCCTCACTAATGCTTCTGCTCAAGTGGTTTTACACTCTGGCTAAACAACAGAAGAAAAGAAAAACACTGGTTTTTGAGGGGGGTTGTGTTTTATTTTTGGCAACCTCTAGTATAGAACCCGGGATTCCTACTAGAACATGTCCCTCACAGCCTCTTTTCTTACACAACAGGCCTCATTGAGACTTTCCTCCCCTAATTTGAACTGGCTCCACATTTTCCTCTCATGTCACTGACTACAGAACTGCATTAATAAAAAGACACAGGACTGGGGTATTACCTACTGACAACGTTCACTGCTTTTCCACATGTATATTCACAGTTATGCCATGGTAACTTTTCACAGAGCTTTCATGCCTTAGGTTTTCATTTTATATCAATATATTATTTACACTTTCCAAAGAATTTCCATCTGTAATTTCACTTGATTGTCAGTCCACTCAGTTTTATCTGGGGCTTTACTGGTGGCTTAGATGGTAAACAATCTGCCTGCAATGCAGGAGACCCAGGTTCCCTGGGTTGGGAAGATCCCCTGGAGAAGGAAATGGCAACCACTCCAATATTCTTGCCTGGAGAATTTCATGGACAGAGAAGCCTGGTGGGCTATAGTCCATGGGGTTGCAGAGAGTCGGACACAAGTTAAGAGCACCTAACACTTAACACTTTCAGTTTTATCTAGACAGCTGGCATCATCCCCATTCAGAGAGGGAACACAGATGTGCAAAACACTCTACTGAAGTTCAGCTAGGTCTGCACTCCCAACCTCAAGTTTAATTTTGAGACTGAGAACACCTGCATTTTACCCAAAAGTGGCCTGTTAATAAATTCTTAACTAGCTAACAGAATAATTCTTGTAAGCTTTTTTCTAATGTTAGCAGTGCAGAAGAAAGCTCCACTTTGACCTCTGCTGGCTGAAGTTTCTTTGGCACAGTAAATATCAAAGCAATGCCAAACTGATAGGTAAATGGCACTCTGATGCAAGCCATGTAAAGTATACTTAATAAGGCTGTTTAACTTTCTTAAGGGGTTTTCATATTGTACATACAACTGTTTATATGTTGCTCAGAGAGTCATAGAAGTGAGCAGATGAGGGAATTGAGGATGGGGATATGGGTCTTGCTTATGGGTTTGTGGTGAGGTTCCTGCCTGATCCCTGCCAGAGGAATGCAGAGAAGAATGCGAGGAGTCTTCCCAGCCCAGCTCACCTCACTCCTGTCACTCTGCATAACATAGTGCTAGTGTCCAAGCAAAATGTCCAACATTTTCAAGAGTGCTATTCACCATCCATGCACCTGGCCTTAATCATATAGTGGTTTTGACACCTGTATTGATGCATTACAAAAATCAGACATTCGTTGTTAACATTTCTGAAACAGACTGGTCTGCCAATAAATGCTTTTCTTTTTCTACACAAATTTGTTATTCTGAAATAAAAGGGTACAAATGTGAAAAATTAACCTCCCTAGCATAGTTAAAAGCTTATACTAATGTGTCATAAGGACCATCTGTGATTGTATAAGTGATAACCTCGACAGGCATGCCTTCTTCAGATCTACTTACAGTCTTCAATGTTACATAGGATACACTATGAATTTCCATGCTTTTAATGTCTAGTGACATAAGACACTATCTATACCATGTAATCTCACACCACAAGAAAGGGAAGATTTCTGGTGGAAGAAACCACTGTTTTTTTTATTTAAAAGAAGTTACCTACTGCATACTTAAAATGCAATAATTCTGTATCCAAGAAAGAAAAATAAGGGATTTAAACCATAAACTTATCCTACCAAAGAAAGCAAGCAGTATATCACAGAAATCACACACAAAAAGTATAAGGCATGCTATAAAATAGAATGCTGTGACTGATAACTCACTGATAAAAATATAATTTAAAAGTGTTTTTATTAGGTAATAAAGTGTACATGAGTTTAGTTATGATGTTATCTATACATTTTTACTAGTCAAAAATCCCCTGACCCAAATATCCCAAGACAAACACATGAATGTTCAACAGCTGCACAAGTTACCGACAAACATTCTGCTTTGCCCACATCCGCATAATTTCTTAATTTAGAAAAAGGAGATTTCTGCACCTACTTCCACAGGAAGATGCTACAAGCCAAGAAGGTCTGCTTCCCTTGGCGGGCTTGTGCTTCCAGCCGCAGCCGGCCCTGAGCACCTCGGGGTCCTAAGCCCACACCTCCCCCAGAGCACTGCACACAGTCCCCGGTAAGCGTGGCCGGCACGACGCACCTCACTGTGCAGCACCTTGCTTAAAACAGAGCCCCGGATCTTATTTTCCTAACTTGTTTTATTTCAAGGTGCCTCAGGTTTGATGTAAAAAAATAAAGGCATTCAATTCATAGATACATAGGAAATAATTCCCTCTAATCTCTGCACAGATGACTGAACAATATAGTTCACGCCCATCTGGCCTCAGACCCGGTCTGTCAACAGGCACATCTTAACACCTCCTTGACAAAATTTTACACGCTGGAGCCAACAAGATTCGCTCACCAGACAGAGGCATCCTGGCTGAATCCTAGTCTCCAAAAGGGCTTCTCATTCTCTCTTCCCTGTCATAAGCCTCGAATTCAATATGAACAAAAGGGCAGCAGCGACTCTAAAGAAGGGGAAAAAGGAACTGTAAAAGTATCAGTAGGGAAATCAACTACATATTTGGAATTCTACGGGAATAAGTTAACAAGAAGAAAGCAGGCACCTGGCAGGAAAAAATGTTAAGGAAATTATTGAGACATGATACACTTCCTGTCAAAACAACACACGAGGTGGTGATTCATTTGGTCAGTATCTTTTAAGTGCTATGTGACTTTCAATGCTCCATAAGTTTAGTAATATTGAATTGTGGCAACGAGGGCACTTATTTTTTAATTTCAAGTACTGAACTGTTCAAACAATGCTGGGCTCCAAAATAAAAGCCAGCATGTACTCAGGGTATCCACAGTGGTATTCTTTAATGTCACTAAGGAAAGAACTACAATTTGCCTCCCCTAGTTTAAAACCGGTGGCCAAGATGTAATTCAAACTGTGGAGTGCTTAGTCCTGCAGAGCTGTCGCCCAACAACAGAGACATTAGAATCAATTCCCTCCTTGATCCAACTTTCAGAATTCTGTAAAATTGCTTCCATTCTCAAGTGTCTGTAGTTAGGAAAATAAAAAAGTGTTTGTGTGTTTGTATGTGTGCATAGAGCTAGGTTTTTCCATACAAATTTAAAATATAAAGTCATTATAAGCATATTGCCAAAACAAATTTAAATAAACACAAAATAGGACTTTCAGTTTGATAATAACTGAAAGTTATTATAACCAATTTCTCCCCTGCCCCTTATGAAACAGTTACTGTAAATGTTTGATAACAAACAATTTGAAAAGTTTAATTAGCAGCAATTACATAAGTTTAATAAGAGTTTCAAAGTAAGTGCTGAGTTATGACATCTGAAAGATACTCCAATTATATTTATGAACTAAGTATACAGATTTTCATTAAAATATCTATTTCTCAAATTCACTTGTTTTTATAACGACACTGAGGCAGATACATATTTACAATACAGATGATGTTTAGAAAACTGTAACAACAAAATAAAGACTGGGCAGTACTTTGATTCCCATTATACCAGGCACATCTCCCAGGCTGCTGAGAGCACCCTGCCCCTGCCATCTCCACATCACAACACACTCACTTTCTTTCATGGCTACTGATCTGACAGCACTGAGAACTCCCCAAAAGCTATTAATATATGCAAGCCTCTTCTCTCTAAGCCTCCAGCACCCATACAAGCCTGCCTCACAGTAATTACTAGCCAAGCTCAACTCAGTGAGGGTTCAAAACTCTAGCAGAGAATTCAGCTTCTGGTTCAAGATGGTGGAGTAGAAGGACATGGGCTTAGCTCCTCCTGCAAGAACACCAAAGCTGCAACTAGCTGTTGAATAACCACCAACAGGAGGATACTAGAACCCACCAAAAAAGAAACCCCACATCCAAAGACAAGAAGCTGCAGCGAGATGGCAGGAGGGGTGCAATCCCGACAAAATCAAATCCCATACCCACCAGTGAGTGACCCACAAACTAGAGAGCAACAATAATGCCAAAGAAGTCTCCCACTGTTGCGAAGGTTCTGAGCCCCACGCCAGGCTTCCCAGCCTGTGATCCAACAAAGGGACTGGGGAATCCCCAGGGAATCTGACCTTGAAGGCCAGCAAGTCTGATTACAGAACTTCCACAGGACTGGGAGAAACAGATTTCATTCTTGGAGGACACAAACAAAATCTTTCACATGCCAAGACCCAGAGGAAAGGAACAGTGACCCCAAGGAGACCGAACCCAAACTACCTGCTAGCGTTGGAGGGTCTGCTGTGGAGCCGTGGGTCGGCAGGGGCTCACCACAGGGACAGGGGCACTGGCAGCAGCAGTCTGGAAGGTCGCCCTTGGCGTAAACCCTCTTGGAGGGCACCATTTACCCTACCATAGAGTCCAAGGCTAGGTTACTTCAGGCCAAAAAACTACCAGGGAGGGAGCCCATCAGCACCCATCAGCAGATAATTGGATTAAAGCTTTACTAAGCAGGGTACTGCCCAACAGAGCAAGACCCAGTTTTTCCCACCACCCGTTCCTCCCCTAGGGAAGATTACACAAGCCTCTCAGCCTCCTCCATCAGAGGGCAGAGAGAAGAAGAAAGAACCACAGTCCCCACAACAGCTAAAACAAAAACATTACAAAAAGTTAATCCAGGATGAAAAAAGCAGAAAGTTATGTCCCAGATAAAGGGACAAGATAAAACCCCAGAAAAAAAACTCAATGAAGTGGAGACAAGCAACCTTCCAGAAAAAGAATTCAGAATAATAATAGTGAAGATGAACCGGGATCTCAGAAAACAATAGAAAAGATGCAAGAATTGTGTACCCAAGACCTAGAAGAACTAAAGAACAAACAAACAGAGATGACTCTAACACTAGAAGGAATCAATAGCTGAATAACTGAGGCAGAAGAATGGATAAATGACCTGGAGGACAGAATGGTGGAAATCACTACTGCAGAACAGAATATAGAGAAAAGAATGAAGACAGTCTAAGAGACCTCTGGAACAACATTTAACACACTAACATTCGCATTACAGGGGTCCCAGAAGGAGAACAGAGAGAGAAAGGACCTGAGAAAATATTTGAAGAGATAATAGCTGAAAATTTCCAAAACATGGGAAAGGAAATAGTCAACCAAGTCCAGGACACACAGATAATCCCAGGCAGGATAAACCCAAGGAGGAACACACCAAGATACATAGTAATCAAACCAACAAAAACTAAAGAGGAAGAGTAAATATTAAAAGGGACAAGGGAAACATACAAGGGGACTCCCATCAGGCTATCAGCTGATTTCTCAACAGAAACTCTACAAGCCAGAAGGGAATGGCATGATCTATATCAAGTGATGAAAGGGAAAAACCTACAACCAAGATTACTCCACCCAGAAAGACTCGCCTTCAGATTTGATGGAGAAATCAAAAGCTTTCCAGACGAGTAAGAGTTAAGAGAATCCAGCACCACCAAACCAGCTTTATAACATATGCTAAAGGAAATTCTCTAGGTGGGAAACACAAGAGAAGGAAAAGACTTACAGAAAATAAACCCAAAACAATTTTTAAAAATGGTGATAGGATCATACACATCAATAATTACTTTAACTGTAAATGCATTAAATGCACCAACCAAAAGAGAAAGATTGGCTGGGCAGATGAAAACATGTGCACGTATGCACTTCAACTTACCACATCGCTCTGCTTGACCGCCTAAATTGTACATTATTATTTTATATTGTTAGGTTAATCATGTTCCCATTATGGCTTGCAATTGTAATTATCTTTTATTTTTCATCTGGCTATTGATTGTGAAAGCAGATAAACATCTTTTACTATTGTGATTATGTAACTATTACTCAATACCATTGTTTCATGACTGGTCAACAGAAAAATAACAGAACTCTATATCAGCAAAACTAGGATTTAATAGGGAAAAAAAAAAAAAAAACTCTAAGAGAATTCTTAAACTCCCTGAGGTAGAAAAGCTTTGGAAAGAACTCCTGGATAAATGTTTAGAGCCCCTACATCCAGTAAGTAAAATCCCAAACAGAAAAATGCCCAGTGTCCAAATCACTAGTATAATAAGATATCTTTATCTTGAGGTGCCATGCCTTAAAATGGCACCTTTTCATGAGTACAATTTTGCTTTCTTTAATATTACTAATCAGGACCTACATTAAATACCAGAGGTTTTATAAATTTGCTATACCTTTCGAAAAAAAAAAAAAGAAGGGATTTCACTTATTTGATTTTACAAGTTTAAAACAAAGTGGAGGGAAGTGGGGAAGCAGGGGAGGAGAAAGAGAAAGAGCCATTATAAGTGTTATTTTAGCTAAAAATTGGCATTTTTCAAAAAATGCCATGATTATCAGTGCATATTCTCCACCTATCCTAAATGGAGTTAGGGACATTAACTCCTTCTGCTAAAATGAAATTAATACCCATTTTCAGTCATGTATGGATTCAATTAAAAATAATTACTACATTATTACTGGTTGATTCCACCTCACTGCTCATGAAGTATTCAGATAATAATAACATGAGCTGCCATCACAGGGAAATCTCAGGCTATGAGCCACCATTTCTCCCTGTAAAGATGCAACCCTGAAGCAGCTTCTTCAAACCCAGTTTCCTGAACGATTCCAATGTTGCCACTCAAGTGTCTGAAAGTGCTCTAGGAACCAAGCAGTCGGCTGGTAATCTAAGGGAGGCTTAAAACACCATCCTTACCTCCAGAGAAGCACAGAACTGAAGAGATAGGATGTGCCATAGAAAAGGGGTTGGCCCAGCTCCTCAGGTTTCAAATGAGGTCACTGGGGCCAGGAGAGGTGGCAAGACTCCCCCAGTAGGTCAGTGGCAGTGCTAAGATTTCAATAGAGATTCTGCTTCTGCTTCAGCCTTTACTATCCCCAGACTATCTTTTTAAAATGTTTCTTTTACACAGCATCTTCTATCATTTTTAAATAAAAGGCACAAAACACCAGCAATCATGCCCAACTCCCACTAAAAATAATTCTTAAATTGAAATCCAGACATCTTGTCTCTATTAATTTCTGCAGCTACTTGTACATAAAGATGCCATACAGCCAATAAACACAAAGTTTCCTACTATGAAGGTGAAAGAAAAAAGAAACGCTTATTCTATTTTTAAGAAAAACCAACAAACCAATATCTAAATTCTACTCGGCGTTTCTTTCAAAATGAAAGTTTCCTTAACCTGTCCATAGTAAATTTGAATTTTCCCTAGCTCAGCCCCATTTTTCTAAGTAAACAAAGTCAAAAGCTAATTTGGGACTTTCTATAGATATGAAAGTAATCTACAGTGTTCATTTCTATGGCAAAACAACCTAATTTAACTATATGTGAAATCTATTTCACCTGAACTTAAACGTTTGTACTAAAAGGCCCAAAATCAAAAGCCATGAGACCTTTGCCTCATAATCTCTGTCCCATAGAATCTTTCTAAGTAAAGAACAAAGAACAACTCGAATTCCCATGACTGATTTTAAAGATTTTTGACATTGTGTTTTATATTCAATTAGCAGGCTATCAACATTTCTGGTTATTAAATGGGAGAAGAAAAATACATATGTATTTTATATAACAACTTTGACATGAATGATACCATTTAAGAGAAATGCTTCTATTTTACTCCCCCTAAGAATGCATCCATTTAAAACTTAATAAAGCGCTGACAATAGGTTTTGTGTATTGCCCCTTACAGCCAAGAATAGTGAGTGGCCCGCAGGAAAACTGGCTAAGTCTTTATGGGCTGGGATAACGGGTATAAAAACAACTTCCAGAAATTCATCCCTGAGAACTTCTGACAAGTTGCAAAGCTGGTGATTTCATAAAAGGTAACAATGAAGAGTTAAATGAGCCATTTCTTATACACGAATTTATATACTGATACACAGTAGGATCGAACCCACATCTCCTGCATTGCATGCAGATTCTTTACAGCTGAGCTAGCAGGGAAGTCCATCCAAATGTTATTATCAATCAGTGAAATCACTACCTAAAGAAATCACCATGGTGCAAAGAAGTAACCCAAGACCTCCCATTTGGAGAGGACATGGATTTGGTGGCGATACAGAGAGATCAGTATGTTCAAGGAGCTCAAGACTAAAGCCAGACCTCCCAATTCCCAGCATTGTGCTGTTTTCCATTCAGATGATAAAAATAATTGCTTTGCTTTTATCCTCTTCCCTGCCTCTTTTCCAGCACAGATAATGAAGACAGCATGCTCTTAAGAGCTGTGTCAGACAGACTAAAGGCCCAAATAACATGAGGTTGCCAAAAAAACTAAAGATAATCAGATTTTTATTTCAATTTATTTAAGGCAGAACATCAAGGAAGGAATAGATAGATCTTCTTAGGACTGGTGAGGTAGTGTAGATGAATGATAAGAACTCCTCTGTAGCGACTGAGATTTTGTCTGCTCTTGGAGGAAGAAAACCTTCCACTTGAAGAGGGCAGAAAGAACTTCTGTAAGTGGGAAAGTCGATCCTAAGAGGACACCCAGAGGGGCTGAACAAGTTGCTGCCTCTGGACAGGGTCAAGGTGGGAAAGAACCCAATGAGATTCCAATCATAATCTACCAAGAACTGTGGACAACAACAGGATTCAAACATAGGAGACAGCCAGTTTTCAAAAAAGCCAATCCTAATGACCTACGTGGGAAAAGAATCTAAAAAACAGTGGATATATGTATAACAGATTCACTCTACTATATACCTGAAACTAACACAACATTATAAATCAACTATTGTCCAATAAAATTTTTTCTAAAAAACAAAAACTAGAGACAGAAGGAGCTTCAAACTCCCATAAGCAAGATTCTAGAGCAGACTAAAAAGCTGGTGTCTGAGTACCTCAGAGGAAGCAGTAGCTACCTGGAGCCAGTGTAAGTTCTGTAAGAACAAGTCACATGAGACTAATCCCACTCCACTATGTGGTCACCAAATTGGTAATTCCATATAGCAGATGTACAGTAGACTTGGTTGAAATAGCATATATCCTTATGACAGGATGGAGAATTAAGAATCAGATGCTAGTGCAAACAGGAATAAGTCTCTGAACAACTTTACCTAAAACTGATAAACATTAATCTAAAATAAAGTCTGTGTGTGCGAGTGTGCTCAGTCCTGTCCCACTCTTTGCGACCCTATTGACTGTAGCCCACCAGGCTCCTCTTGTCCATGGGATTCTCCAGGCAATCCTGGAGTGGGTTGCCATTTCCTCTTCCAGGGGATCTTCCCAACCCAGGGATTGAACCTAGGTCTCCTGAATTGCAGGCAGATTCTTTACCAATGAGCCACAGGGGAAGCCCTGTGTATGGAAACATCATAGTGTTCTGCCCTTGACCTCAGACTTGGCAACAATTTTATTCCTTAAAACACTGAAGAAACACATATCCAATCTGTGGCTAACTTGGAATAGAAAAGGGTTGTGAATGATTAATGTATAGATAAACAATCTAAAAGGCTTTGAAAGGCTAGAACAGATGGTCATGTACAGGAAATTTAGATAAATATTAAGTTTTACTCATGGGACGAAGAAGCCAAGTGTACACATCCATGAATAAAGAGATGTGACTCAGCAGCAACATGTGTAAGAACAAACTTAGTTATTTCGAGATGACTGACCATCAAGAGTCAGCAATCTTGCTTTAGAAGGACTAGGGTTGGAAAGCCATTGTTAAGAGAAATTATCCTATCCCAGGTTCTGTGCTAAGCATTTTTAACAACCCTATTTAAGAGAAATAGGTAAAAACAGACTAAAAGTTCAGATGACTTACCCAACACAAGGCAGAACGTAACAGCTGAAGAGTCTCCCTACTTTCGTAATCTGCAGCTAGCAATCTTAACCATGAGGCTTCAGTGCTTCTAGGGCAGGGAGGGATGTGGGGAGGGAAGGGGGATCTCAGCAAGGGTTAGAATGGTTCTACTTACCATCAGTCAGCATTTAAGAAGAACACAGCAAACTGGTTTATGTTCAGTATTCAAGGTAGTGAGATTATTCAAAATCATGTCACTTAACAAGGGTTGAAAGATTTACCAACTTAAATAGGCTTCAAGGTAGGGTATGTAATTAGTTTTCAGAAATGTAAGATAGCCCACCTACAAACCATTCAAAAATGTAAGGTTTCCAAAGATAGCCCACCCACCTACAAACCAATGAAAACAGCCCCGGGAAAGCTCTACGTGACACAGCAGCAGCAGAAACCCTGTGGAGCTCAAAAACAGAGGATGACAGCATAGAAAAGCCTAAGAAGCATTTGTCTGCATCACTCCATCCCTCAGTCCAGAGCAGCAAGGTGCCAAGAAGGATCTCCTTGGAGGGATTTCACTCCACAAATAAAGGGACAGTAGGAGAACCCTGGTAGGCCTCCTCATCAATTCACAAAGGATGACAGAGGAAAAACAAAAGAACTATGAAACAATCAGAAGGCAATTAACAAAATGTCAATAGTGTGTCCTTTGCTATCAATAACTAAATTACTCGTAGTGTCAATGGTTTAAATTAAAAGACAATGAGTAGTTGAATGGACAAAAACTCAAGACCCAAGTATATGCTTCCTACAAGAAACTCACCTAAACTTTAAGGACTCTCATAGGCCAAAAGTGAAAGGATAGGAAAAGACATCCATGCAAATAGAAACTAAAAGAAGCGGGTACCTATACTTATGAGACAAAGTAAACTTTAAGAGAAAAGTTGTAACAAGGGACAAATAAGGCCATTATATAATAATGAGGTCAGTTCATCAAGAGGAGATACAATTATAATTATATGCATGCTGGTGGCTCTGATGGTAAAGAATCTGCCCGCAATGCGGGAGACAGGGTTCAGTCCCTGGATCGGGAAGATTCCCTGGAGAAGAGAATGGCAACCCGCTCCAGTATCCTTGCCTGGAGAATCCCATGGACAGAGGAGCCCGGAGGGCTACAATCCACGTGGTCGCAAAGAGTCAGACACAACTGAAGTGACAACACACACAACAAATCTGAAGGCAGAAACAGCAATGCAAGCGTAGAGGACTTCACAATAGACAGATTATCCAGATAGAAAATCAAGAAGGAAATAAAGAACTTAAACAATACCTTCGGTCAAATGTACCTAACAAACATACAAAACATTCCATTCAACAGCAGAAGAATACACATACTTCTTACGCACACACATATCCTCCAGGAGAGTATTTTGGGTACAAAATTAGTCTTAACCAATTTTAAGAAGATGAAAGCCATATAAAATATCTTTTCAACCACAATGATTAAAGCTAGGAGTCAATAACAGGAAGAATGTCAGAATAAAAATCAGATGTGTGGAAATTAAATTACACTTCTAAAACACCAACTGGTCAAAGAAGAAGTCAAGTAATCCAAAAATCTTGAGATTAAAAATAGAAACACAACATACCAAAACTTATGGGATGTAAAGACAGTTCTAAGAGGGAAGTTTATAGTGATTAACACTCAAATGAATGAAAAAAGAAACATACATAAATCAATAAATGTGTTAACAAATGAAGAAAAAACATTTAACAAAAGTTCAACATCCTTTAATAAGAATTCAACAAATTGGGTATAGAAGAAACATACCTCAACATAATAAAGGCCATATATAACAAACTCAACAGTGAAAAGATAGAAAGCATTCCCTCTAAGATCAGGAATAAGACAGGATGTCCTCTCTTATCATTTCCAGTCAACACAGTATAGAAGTTCTAGTCACAGCAATTAGACAAGAAGAATTAAAAGGTATTCCAGTGGGAAAGGAAGAAATAAAAATGTTTCTTTGAAGATGACATGATCTTACATAGAAAATCCTCAGTACTCCACCAAAAAAAAAACTGTTAGATCTAATAAATGAAGTCAGTAAAATCACAAAACACAAAATCCACATACAAAAATCTGTACACTAATTAACCATCTGGAGAATAAAAAAAATAATGCCATTTACAATAGCATCAAAAAACATTTAGATACTTAGGAATAATTTAACAAAAGAAGTGAAATATGTATAGATCAAAAACTGTAAGACACTGAAGATACTGAAGACAAATGGAAAGATACTCGTGTTCATGAATCAGAGGAGTTAACACTGTTTAGATGCCCATACTCCCCAAAGCCGTCTACAGATTCAGTGTAATCCCTGTCAAAACTCCAATTATTTTTCAGAAAAATAGAAAACAATTGTCCTAAAATGCATATGGGGCCATAAAAGACTGGACAATGTTCTTGAGAAGAACAAGGTTGGAGGCGTCACACTTCCTGAATGCATACTATACACAAAGCTATCAATATAGTATGGTACTGACATAAAAACAGACACAGAGATCAATGAAAGAGAATTGAAAGCCCAGAAATAAATCCATGCCTATATGGTCAATATTTAACAATAAAACCAGAAATATTCAATGGGGAAAAGATATTCTCTTCAATAAAAGATACTGGGAAAAACCAGACATTCATATGCAAAAGAATAAAATTGAACCGCTATCCTATACCACTCACAAAAATTAACTTGAAGTGGATTAAAGACTTGTAAGACCTGAAACCATAAGACTCCTAGAAGAAAATATGGCGGGGGAGCTCCTTAATGTCAGTCTTGGCAATGATTTTTGGATATGACACCGAAAGAACAAGGAACAAATGCAAAAAATCAACAAGTGGGACTATATCAAACTAAAGCTTCTGCACAACAAAAGAAACCATCAACAAAATGAAAAGGCAACCTACAGAAGGGGAGAAAATATATGTAAACCATATATCTAACAAGGGGTTAATATCCAAACTATATAAGGGACCTCATACAACTCAGTAGCAAAACAAAATCGTATTTTTCAAGTGGGTAGGGACTTCCCTGGTGATCCAGTGGTTAATATTCCAAAGCAAGGGACACATGTTCAATCCCTGATCAGGGAATTAAGATCCCACATGACACACCATGCAGTCAAATGATTAAATAACACAAAACAAACAAAATGGGCAGAGAACCTACATCGATATTTTAACAAAGACAACACACAGTATCAGTGACTATAGTTTAAAACTATGATATTGTATACCGGAAAGTTGCTGAGAGTAGATCTTGAGTGTTCTCATCATAGCAAAAGTTAACTATGTGAGGTGACGGATGTGTTGATCATCTTGATCTTGGTAATTGATCCACAATGTACATGAACATCAAATCGTGTTGCACAATTTGACAAATAATTGTATCTAAAGTTGAGGGAAGAAAACAAAGACAGACTGGGGTATCTGTGGTTATTAGTCCCCTATTACCGGAAGTATTCAAAGACAATAATCAAATGGTCAACCATTTGGAGGTATGCTATACATGGGGATTGTTCACTTGCTAGAAACTAGAGAAAAACCTTTCGCGCTTCCTTCAGTCTTAAGACTATAACTCTGAACAAGAATTTCATTCATTTCCCCAGACAGAACGTACTGCTGCTGCTAAGTCGCTTCAGTCGTGTCCGACTCTGTGCGACACCATAGACAGCAGCCCACGAGGCTCCTTTGTCCCTGGGATTCTCCAGGCAAGAACGCTGGAGTGGGTTGCCATTTTCTTCTCCAATGCAGGAAAGTGAAAAGTGAAAGTGAAGTCGATCAGTCGTGTCCGACTCTTCGAGATCCCATGGACTGCAGCCTACCAGGCTTGGGTGCCATCGCCTTCTCTGAGACAGACCATACAGTTACCTAAGAGAGGCCTGGGTAGGCTTCTCATTTATATCTGAGAAGGACCAGCCATCTAACTTCTTGAGCAACATTCTCCTTCCCTCCCCTCCATCTCAATATTTTCCAATGCAATCCACACCTGATATAAAGGAAAATATCACCATTAGCATCTGTGGGGATGCTGTAAATTATGACTTGATGTAACAATGGAATTACTAACCAACCATCCAATATATGTATATTCTGCTTGGAGACCCTACAAAGTAGCCTAAATCAGCGTTCTTGCCATAAATTGGCTTACACTCAAGTTGGAAAATTGATCATTCAGTCAACAGTTTCAGAGATGGTGGCTTAAGCTTGCTTTGAGGACTGCAGGAGACTTCAGCTAGAAAGAAACAGGGAACAAAGGAACAAAGGCAAAGAAGTTAGGAAATACAATACTGCTTGTTCCACAGGAGTTACTAGTCCCGGCTAATGGGAGCAGAGGGTCCAGGAGACCAGGCAGTGGGACACACGTGACTTGCCGACCGTTTAAAAGGAATGCCATGAAAATCACCCTTTCCTGGATCCCTTCAGCTGCAGAAAACCAGACACTAAAGGTTAAGACAGTAGCTAGCAAACCCTTTTATAAGTAACTAGTGTCACCTTTTTTAAAGATGATGCTGGCCCCAAGTTAAACGATTCTGAACCTAGGTGATTCCAACAAACAGCCAGGCTTCGAATCCTGGGCCAGAGACTCAACTAACCCATATCACTGAGCACCCCATACTTTTTTAAACTAACACCTGGTCACATAGCAAACCAAGAGTCTGGTGGAGCAAGAAAAAGGACCAGGCACAGACAATAAACAACAGTCATTAGTGGGGAAGAGACAATTTTGCCCCAGAAGGACTTGCCTGAACCATTCAGCCCAACGAAAACTTCCTCAATAGTTAGAAGTCCTTAAGAGATTGCCTTTGCTTCAAACCCTTCTAGTTTACAGCATCCCTGCAAAGGCCATTGGTGATGTTTTCCTGTGTATCAGATGTGAAAATGTTTTAATCATGAAATTCAGAAATAATCAGCTCACTTGTTTTTCACCTTCTCAGCTCTACCCCGCCCTCTTCCACAAGGAGCGGGGTTTTCCACAGAAGAAAGGGAGCAGGATGGTCTATGACCCACAGGCATGGGCTCCAGACTTTCCCGTCTGAAATCCCTCTGGACTAAGTCCAGAAAGATAACAGTCATTTCAGCCTGATGACTGTCTGGTGATCAAGGTGAGGTAAGTTAATAGTATTATTTCATAATCCCTTCAAATGTGTCCTGACCGCCCGCTGCAGGTGCCAGACTGACCCTGTCGACAGTATATCCTGGTCATGCTGCCCAAGACAGCAAAAGCTGAATTGACATTCGCCCTCCTCACCTTCAAATTTCAGGGCTGTATAGAACATTCGATGCAGCACGTCCTTAGAGACTATCAAGTCTACTCGTTCCTCTTTGACCAGATGAGGAAGCTGAGACCCACAGAGGGGTTATACTTGCCCAAGGTTACACAGCTGAGAGGTCGAAGGCAACAGTCTCCATTCCTTCCCTGGACTCCCAGCCTAGGGCGCTTCCCCCTGAAATCACACAGACATGTCACTGCGTTCTGAAACCTGGAGAACATGCTCAAGCTCCCTTTCTTTTCAATGTCTATTTTCCATTTGTTATAAATCTAACCATCATTTTCTGACACTTAATCTCTGCCAGGCACTACTAGAAGTGCTCTCTGCAAATTAACTCACTGAATTCCTCCAGCAACCCTAGAGGGCAGGTTACAATGACTATCCCCATTTCACAGATGTGAAGCCTGAGGTAGAGAGAGGCGACAGAGTCAGGTCCATCTCATGAGACAGACTGGCCCCAGAGTGCCCACTCTTAGCCACTTGGTGATAATTTATGAAGGATAATTGCTTTAAATTATAAAATAATGGAAGAAGAGGTGCAAGCATTGAAAAGGGCACAATCACTAGTGTATGATAATGAATCTAAGTGCTACACCATACATTTTGTTAATATATACAATATATTTCATGATTTTTTTAAAGGGATTGTGTGTCTGAGAGAAATATAGAAAGCATATTAACATTTTAAGCATTTTTAAAGGTAAAATGATCATATGCACAACAGTCAAAGTCTGCCACTTGAAACAGACAGTGTTATCTGAGTGCTGGTTCTACTCATGCTATTATGTAAAGTGAAGGTGTCGCCCGTCTTCTCCTATGCTGGCCTTTCATTCTCGGCTATGAGGCATTCCTTTTACATCAACCCTCTCCAGAAATCAAACCTCAGAATAACAAATTGAGGATTAAAATAAGAGACTGCACCTCTGAAGATCACATTTTTTATAAAAATGTCCAAAATCAAGATCACTGGAACAAATGCCCAATATTCAATTATGTTTTCACTCTCCTTCATACTAAAAATGATGTCAAATCTCATTACCTTGGTTATCCAGAAGAAGTCCAGGAGCAATCGTGGTAGAAACAAGAAAATTACAATTATGCCCAAGATCAAATTTCAAGGGAAAAACTGCAGTTAAGCTAAGAAGATGCACTATCACAGAAAAAAGTTACCTGACATTTTATCAGCCAAAATTCTTAGTGTTGAGTGTGGAGAGGCCCACTCAAAACGCAACAGATCCTAAAAATTCTAAAATCAGCAAAGTATTACCTTAGAAATGAACCCCACAGTACAGAGAATCAAAGCAGAGAGCAGAGCCAGGCATATGGTAGGTCCTCAAATATTTGTCAAATACATATAAGAAAATGTTCACCAAAAGAGAGAAATATGATAGAGATTGTCAGAATGCAAAAGAGCAAGTGACACTGCTTAGAGGTTTTAAGAACTTTTAAATACCAAGATGATAGCAAAAGAACTAAGGATTATATAGACTGGACAAAAATGGCAGAGAACCACTCAATCAGGGCAAAGGGCTCTGTGGTCTAGTACCTGACCTGTACTTCTTAAGAAAAATAACTCTAAGCCCAGCCTGGCCTAAGGGAGGGATCTGGACTCAAGCCCTACAACGTGGCATAATATTTGCAGTACAACTCTAACATGGCAAAATTCCCTGAATTTGGTGCACTTCCAAAATAACACTGTTTTTAATTTAGAACTCTCAACAGAAGTTGCTGGGCTTGACCCATCTCTTCATAACAAATTCAAGGTCCCGCTAAAGCAACATAAATACAGATGCAATTAAACGAAAACTACATAAACCAGGTCTGCCATATCTGATCTATAAATTAAAGCATAATAAAATTACAGTTGGCCTGGCAGTTTGAGAGTACTCTGGACTCTATGCAGTACCATTCTAGCCATATTCCAATTGCAAGGGGTTTTCCAACATTTATACCATAAATCTTTTTTCTGGGGAGTCACACTTGCTCATAAACTGTGGCTGAATGTGAAGTTAGGGCTTAAATACCGGTATAGGGGCTACCAATTCTGTATAGAATCCTTAATATAGAAGTAATATTATAGTCCTTTATGTTTTAATACCTCTTGAGAACACATTTCCTTTTCTCATATACCAAAGGAGGTCACGTAACAGAGCTCACCTGAAATTCCTGCGAAATTTAAGTCTGAGCCACAACCATAGTTTCTTATAAAAGCACAATGAGAAAATATTTCAAACTCTTCTGCAGTACTCACAGGATTAAGCAAACAAACCAAAAAAAGGTGTGAAACACAAGTGAGGAACCTGATGAAATTTCATAGAGCCTTAGTTACCAACTACTGTTTTCCTCTCTACCTTTAAGTGTTTCTAAACTGCTTAAAGAACAGGAGAGGTGCTTCAAAGGGAAGTCTAACGACACACCTGTTACATAAACCTGTTCTTGGTTGACCAGGTTATGTGGCTTTGATAAGGAAGAAAACATAATCAAAAGCAGGACAAACACTAATTCTCTGTTCTGCCTTCTCACATTAGCCAGGGCATTCACCTGAGTCACATGCCCAATAGCCAGCTCTGTGCCTCAGTTTCTCTATTCACTAACCATGAGGTCTGATTGCTATCCAAATTTCTACTGGATCAAAGTTAATGAGCACAACAATCACACAGAAAGTCCACAAAGGAATATTAAACTGAAATGCTACCTGGTGTAAGAAAAAAGCGAAAGGTTTTTGCAGTGGTCATTTGTTTTCCTCCAAATAACTCCATAGGAGTCAGCTTGGCCATAAATCAGGATAAGGTAAATACCTATGTGCTTTAAGAATGTGCATATAAAAACTCAAGACAGATAAATTTAAAAGCTTCCCAGGTAAAGCTGTCACTGCTTGGACTATCCTGTTCAAAGATCAACCCACAGAACCCAAGAGAACAGGTCTTTGATTTTTTGTTGTGAAAAAAAGGACTTCAATTCCCCTGACATCTTCAAGGCCTAGAACACAAGATGGCAAAGCTTTAGGAAACCTGGAGCCCCATGGGGACCCGAGATGATCAGTTCTTTCTAAACATCTTACGTTTTCTTATTTTTTACCTATTGGTGGGGGTCTGCTGATAAAACCTCTTTAACTCTGGGTCTGCAGAGGTCTGTCGCTACCCAGGCAGGGGTCAAGAAGGAAGACGCTGCGCAAACACAGATGTTGCTGCCAGCTGAAACCAAGGAGGGGGGCGGAGGCTGCTATGGGTTCCTAGGGAGGCAGATGGATTCTCTCCTGGAAATCTAATTGGTGTCTGGGAAACGAGAGCTGGGTTTCCAAGGCGGCCTGAGCACCCAGCTTCTACAGAGCCCTTCATAGGCGAGGAAGCCTCCTTGGCGCCAGCACAGGACGTCATCATGCCCCACCGTGGAAAACTGCCCACATAAGAACGTCAGGGGACCACCACGCACACCCCAGGTTCCCAGTGGAAAAGAGACCCACAAAATAATCCTATGGAAGTCCAACGGAATTCTGGCCGCCTCTCCTAACCAGGATAACTATAGATACCGTTTAAAGCACACTTATGTTTCCATGCGAAAGAAACGTTGGCGCTTATGTCCTGAGCGGAATTCCTCTCGCTCTGCTGCTCTCCGGGGACCCGCCGCGCACCCCTCACCCCGAAGCCAGGCACTGAGGGGAGGGGCGATCCCAGCTTTCGAGGCTCTCCCTTCACCGCAGGAAGACCGCTGATTTCCCCGGCACCCGAACGACAGAGACCCAGCTTCCACACACCCATTCCCGGTCCCGGGAGTGGGGCCGGCAGGGGGCGAGAGGGGCTGCGCGGCCGGGGGACCCGGCGCTCCGCCGCCGCCGCGCCGCTTCTGCACTTGTTGCAGTCCCCGAGGGGCCGGGAGGCGGCGGCCATCCTCCGCGCCGCTGAGCCCGCGGCAGCACCCCCTTCCCACCCTGGAGACCCTGGACCCTGGAGAAAGTAGCTCCGCGACGGCGAACTCAGGTGAGGCGGACAAACTTTTCCGCCCCGAGGGCCCGGGGGACGCGAGGATGGAGCCCCCAAAGAGCACTTACCCGGAGCTGCAGCCCCGCAGCCTCCGGCGCCCGAGCGAGGCGCTGCCCCCACGCCCAGCCCGCGGGCGCCCGGATCGCGCCGCCAGAGCCGGGGAGGCTCTCCCCGAGCGGCCCACGCCCGGCGGCTGCGGCGCGGCCCGGCCAGCGCGAGGGGGCGGAGCCGAAGCCGCGCTCCGGGGCCGGGCTGGCTGCGCCCGCCGCTGAGGACGCCCCGCTCGCTCCGCGCCTGCCGGCTGCCGCTGGATCCAGCATCACATGGCCCGGCCTGCCCGCCGCCGCGCCCGACACCGGCTCCAGGAGGAAACCTGAAGCTGCAGTACCGCGCGGGCTCCGCCGGCCCCCTCCCGCCGCCGGCGGCCGCTCGCCTGGGCCTCCCTACCCCGGCCCCCAGCACCAGGACCGGGAGAGGCTGCGGGACCGCGGGCGAGAGGTTGCGCCTGGATGGCGGCACCCGTGCGCCCGGGATCCTACCGGAGTCAGGGGCCGGCTGCCCGCTCCTGAAAGGAGATGTGCAGGGCCCGAGGAAGGCCCAGGCTGCCCTCGGCCAAAAGCCACCACCGTTGTGACTGAACGTGCTCCAGTTCTTACCTAAACATCAGTAGACGCCTCTTGTTTCTCGAGGCTCACGATCCTCCAGCCCAGAGCTTCAGCAGCTGTGTGATTCTCTGCGTGTTCACGCCCGCAAGGGGCTCATTAGAAGTCATCATAATTCTGACCAGTGCAAATTCGATGCATGAAACAGGGCACCCAAAGCTGGTGCTCTGGGACAACCCAGAGGGATGGGTTGGGGAGGGACGTGGGAGGGGAGTTCAGGATGGGCGGACGCATGTACACCCGTGGCTGATTCATGTCGATGTGTGGCAAAACCACCACAATGTTGTAAAGTAATTAATTAGTCTCCAATTAAAATAAAAATTAACTTTTTAAAAAAGAATCAACAAAAAATAAAATTAAAATCAGAACTTTAAAAAAAAGTCATCATAATTCAAAAACATGAAAACCCTGTTACTTAACATGAACAGCAATGTAAGAGGGAATCCCTTACCATCCACAGCGCTTTTCTAGTTAGAACTGATCACAACCCCAAGCAAAGAAGCCTCTCCATCAGCCAGACCTTCCTAAAAGTGATTTCAGATAATGCTAGCAGCTTTAAAGACAAAAGTACCCATTTGATCTTTCTCATAATTAGATAGTGAAGGACAGGGAAGCCCGGCATGCTGCAATCCATGGGGTCGAAAAGAGTCTAACTCGACTTACCAACTAAACAACAACCCATTTGATTTTTCTCATAATTACCTTGAGTCTCTGTTTTGGTTTTCCTATAAAGACCTGTCAGAACCAGACAGAACCAGGACAGGGGAGTAAGCCAAAGAAACTGTATACCAAGACACCCCTTCACCAGCTGTCACCAACACTCCTCCCCGGCAGCGGTCAATTTCGCCTCCCTGTCGGTTCTCACCTTGCCCAGGCCACCTTGCGGACAGGGCAGCCAGAGCAAGAGGGCAAAGCTGAAGAGGAGAGCAAGAAAACCCTGCCTTGTGTCCGAAGTCGCAAAGGTCCAGCCTTTTGCCTTGATAATAGGGCCCCATCCTGTCATTGCACACCAGACTCCATGCTACAAACCCAGCTCCTATTTCACAGATCTGGGACCCCAAAGCCTGGCCTCAGGCATGGCCTTTTAAAGACAAGTAAGTTCCTGCCCATTGCCAGGTCTTCAAAGTGCTCGACAAAAAATAAAAACAATAATATTCTTTTCATAACTAAAACATACTTCCAACTGTAAATGTCTACTGGAGCTGAGATGAACCAACACACTGGACAAAAATGGTTCCCAATCCATGGTGAGTAAAAGCTTGGATGGATTAGTGGCCTTACTTGTTATGCTCTTTTCTACATCACCTCAGTTCAGTTCAGTCACTCAGTCGTGTCTGACTCTTTGCGACCCCATGAACCACAGCACGCCAGGCCTCCCTTGTCCATCACTAACTCCTGGAGTTTACCCAAACTCATATCCATTGAGTCGGTGATACCATCCAACCATCTCATCCTCTGTCGTCCCCTTCTTCTCCTGTCCTCAATCTTTCCCAGCATCAGGGTCTTTTCAAATGAGTCAGTTCTTCGCATCAGGTGGCCAGAGTATTGGAGTTTCAGCTTCAACATCAGTCCTTCCAATGAACACCCAGGACTGATCTCCTTTGAAATGGACAGGTTGGATCTCCTTGCAGTCCAAGGGATTCTCAAGAGTCTTCTCCAACACCACAGTTCAAAAGCATCAATTCTTTGGCACTCAGCTTTCTTTATAGTCCAGCTCTCACATCCATACATGACTACTGAAAAAACCATAGCCTTGACTAGACGGACGTTTGTTGACAAGGTAATGTCTCTGCTTTTTAATATGCTGTCTAGGTTGGTCGTAACTTTCCTTCCAAGGAGTAAGCATCTTTTAATTTCATGGCTGCAATCACCATCTGCAGTGATTTTGGAGCCCAAAAATATAAAGTCAACCACTGTTTCCACTGTTTCCCCATCTATTTGCCAGGAAGTGATGGGACTGGATGCCATGATCTTCGTTTTCTGAATGTTGAGCTTTAAGGCAACTTTTTCTCTCTCCTTTTTCACCTTCATCAAGAGGCTCTTTAGTTCTTCTTCACTTTCTGCCATAAGGGTGGTGTCATCTGCACATCTGAGGCTATTGATATTTCTCCTGGCAATCTTGATTCCAGCTTGTGTTTCTTCCAGCCCAGCGTTTCTCATGATGTACTCTGCATATAAGTTAAATAAGCAGGATGACAATATACAGTCTTGATGTACTCCTTTTCCTATTTGGAACCAATCTGTTGTTCCATGTCCAGTTCTAACTGTTGCTTCCTGACCTGCGTACACATTTCTCAAGAGGCAGGTTAGGTGGTCTGGTATTCCCATCTCTTTCAGAATTTTCCACAGTTTATTGTGATCCACACAGGCTTTGGCATAGTCAATCAAGCAGAAATAGATGTTTTTCTGGAACTCTCTTGCTTTTTCAATGATCCAGTGGATGTTGGCAATTTGATCTCTGGTTCCTCTGCCTTTTCTAAAACCAGCTTGAACATCTGGAATTTCACAGTTCACGTATTGCTAAAGCCTGGCTTAGAGAATTTTGAGCATTACTTTACTAGCATGTGCTGCTGCTGCTGCTGCTAAGTCGCTTCAGTCATGTCCGACTCTGTGTGACCCCATAGCCAGCAGCCCACCAGGCTTCCCAGTCCCTGGGATTCTCCAGGCAAGAACACTGGAGTGGGTTGCCATTTCCTTCTGCAGGAATGCATGAAAGTGAAAAGTGAAAGTGAAGTCATTCAGTCATGTCCGACTCTTAGCAACCGCATGGACTGCAGCCTACCAGGCTCCTCCACCCATGGGATTTTCCAGGCAAGAGTACTGGAGTGGGTTGCCATTGCCTTCTCCAACTAGAGTGTGAGATGAGTACAATTATGCAGTAGTTTGAGCATTCTTTGGCTTTGCCTTTCTTAGGGATTGGAGGGAAAACTGACCTTTTCCAGTCCTGTGGCCACTGCAGAGTTTTCCAAATTTGCTGACATATTGAGTGCAGCACTTTCACAGCATCATCTTTTAGGATTTGAAATAGCTCAACTGGAATTCCATCACCTCCACTAGCTTTGTTTGTAGCGATGCTTCCTAAGGCCCACTTGACTTCACATTCCAGGATGTCTGGCTCAAGGTGAATGATCACACCATCGTAATTATCTGGGTCGTGAACATCTTTTTTGTACAGTTCTTCTGCGTATTCTTGCTTCCTCTTCTACATCACTAGTACTGTGCATTTTCTTCTTTCTTTCTCCCCTCTCCATTTTTTTAGTACTTCTGTCAGAGAGAAGAAAAGAAGAAAGTGTGGGAGGAAGACCAACTATTATTAGAAGTTACCCCCAAACCCCTTCTCCACTAAAAGGAAACAAACAAGCAAAACTAGTTCTTGTGGAACCCTCAGCACCTGAGGACATATAATCATGCTATCTGCAGTTTTCTTGTCTTCTCTCAAGCTCTGAGCTTGATCAATATTTAAATACGTACCTGGCGTTCAACCTCTCTTGCTTCAAATATTAAGCAAAGTGTACTCTAGCACCTTAAAAGAAGCCTGTGAATGTATGGAGCAGGAAACTATCAATTGTGTAAATAGCCCCTCTGTCTGATTGATTTTGTTGCTCCAGATATAGGTCACTCAGGACACTGAGATAGTGCTAAGCTTGGCTGGGATGGCATTTGTTTAGAATTCAAAGACTATTCTCTGGCCCCAGAGAAGGGACATTCAGCCAACAAGAAAACAGGTTGGTAATTCAGCTGGGAAAATTCTTGCTGGGACAGTGAGTATTAGGCCAGTGTCCCAGCTCAGCTCTGTCTTCTCCAGTCATTCAGTCTCCATTCATCCTTACAGACTTCAGTCAGAGCTCGTCCATAAATCGTTTCTTCGTTGTCCGGTTTCTGCCAGCCTCTGAACTTTGGCAAAGCTTAATGACCTTACTATGCAGTTTAGCACCTGATTCTATTCACTGTCATGTGCTGGACGATTACAGTTACTTATCCTCTTCACTTGTCATTTCAAGGGCAAAGACTATCTCTTACTCTAGTAATCTCCAAAGTCCTAACACAGGGCACCTCTGGAGTATTTAATATTTGTTTTTTTAAAGTGAACTATCATATTAGTTTTCAGGTTGGAAAAACATATATCATAATTTTCAAACTTTTCTTTAATGGAATATAACCACTCCAAATTCTATTAGCTACTTAATTCTTTCCTGCTCTTCATTCTATTTCCTTTGCCAGTAATTCTCAAAGACTGAATAACATTGTAAATCTAATGTTTGGACATAGCAGTTGGGAAATTTTCAATGTTTCCTAAATAAAAGCATGATACTAGAAGACTATAGATTTGGGGTGGGGGGACAAGTTTTGGAACTAGAAATAAGATGAGCTTAGGAAGAGTCAACCGTTCTAAGTCTCCATTTCCTCAACTGTTAAATGAGCATAGAAATAGTATTTATTATCATTGTGAAGATAAAATGACTGAAGGTGATTATGGGACATTTAATAAGGATGCAGGAAATGGTGGCAATTACTATTTCAGGGTATGGATATATTAGGATAACACTGCAGAGCTTTGAGAATTAATAGAGCATGTCAGACTCTGAGGTAAGAGACTAGTTCTGGATTACACAATTGATTGCTCAGACTGAGAAGGTTTCGGGAAACACAGAGAAAAGAAGCGAAACTGATCAAAACCAGGGGAAAAATCTTGTGGGGAATGGCTCACAGTTCTCATTCCAGCTACACATTAGCATCACCTTAGAAGCTTTAAAAGTAAGACCTTGATTCCCACAATCCTACCCTGCATGAGTTATTTCAGAATCTCTAGGGGATGAGGCCCACACCTTGAGATTTGGGGGGGGTTTGTTTGGGTTGTGTTTTTTTTTAAGCTCTCTCCGGGTGATCCCAATGATCTGCCAAAGTTGGAAAAAACTGGACTAAAAAACTGAATTAATTACCTCTGGAGAAGGGTAAGAGCTAGCCCTCGATTATATGAGGTTAAGAGAATCAGCTCTTTCATTTCTACTACTGATGAACCATCCTGTTTAAATTGCAGGCCAGGGGTGCTTCAGTGTAACGTGCATGTGAGTCACTTGGAGATCTTGTCAGAATGCAGATTCTGACTCAGGATCAGATGGAGGCTAATACGCTGCATTTCTGACCAGCTCCAAGTGGTACCTGCCAGTGGTACCTGGTGGTACCTGCTGGTCTGTGGACTATACTCTGAGTAGCCAGATGAGAGATCCAAAATTGCCATTAGGAACAAAAAGTAGAGAAATATTCATATTGCGAGAAGTCTCGACATTTCTGAATATTTTTAATCAATTAATATTTATTGTACACCAATGGAAGCTGAAGCTCCAACACTTTGGCCACCTGATGCAAAGAGCCAAATCACTGGAAAAGACCCTGATGCTGGGAAAGACTGAGGGCAAGGGGAGAAGGGGGCAACAGAGGATGAGATGGTTGGAAGGTAACACCAACTCAATAGACATGAGTCTGAGCAAGCTCCAGGAGATAGTGAAGGACAGAGAAACCTGGCATGCTGCAGTCCATGGGATCACAAAGAGTTGGACAAAATGACTGAACAACAACTATGCACAAAATATATTTTGCGATCTTTTAAGAAAAGATAATTTCCAGCCAGTTTTGAGTGTGAAGGCTTTCCTAAAGTGAAGGTACAACCTCTCAAACAGACCCAACGTCTCCACCAGGTGGAGCAGTTTCAGTGCCCAAAGCCCGCTACACTATTAGAAGCCAGCAAACTGTTTTAATTTCTTTTATAAGAGAAGAAAAAAGATGAACTTTCAAGTCAAAGAAAATGTTTTAATGTATTAGTATATTTGACTTTGTGACAATGGAGTCTTAAAATGTAATTATTTTACTTCATTTTTTTATGGAGGAAGTGACCTGTGAAGGCAAAATGTGGCTGTGTGCTCTGTTTCAGCCCCAGGTAGTTTTAGGAAAGCACACGAAGCCTGTTGTGGTTGATATTTGCATACCAATATTTACATGAACAGGGAAATAGGGAAGATATAAATTGCTCCTTGACTGGAGTCAGCCCTAACGCCCTGCAGAGTTCATCACTTCCCATGTGCATGATTTGAGGAACAGCAGGGATGCTCCATTGACAAAACACTGTTCCTCATCAGCTGGTTTCTACCACTGGAGACTTTTTGCACCTTCAGAGCCAGTCTACAGGGGCTCACACTATCTAGAGACCCTTCCTTTGTAACACTGACCTTCTTTCAGCTCCAGTTATTTTTGCCTTCCAGATCTAGGACCCCCATCTCAGGAACTCATCAGGGGATTTTCTTCAAAAAGAAGAAAACATAATAATGAGATTCCATTTTATAAGAAACATCAATTCTAATCAGTTTCTAAAAGTGTAAATGTAGCCATTTTATGGCTAAATAATATCACCTTCACCACTATTATTCAACACATTAACCTCAACAAAAATTACTGATTGTTTTACTGTCCACTACTATAGCCGTAAGTCACAAGATACTACTTAATTAAAATGAAATAAAATCTAAAAATCAGTTCCTCATTGCACTAGCCATGTTTTGAGTGCTCAAGTAGCCACATGTACCCATTGGACAATGCTGATACAGAACATTTCCATGATTGCAGAAAGTTCCATTAGACAGTGATGTTTCAAGGATTTCAAGTAAAGAAGGGCCCACCCTTCCCGGACCCTCTGAAATGCAAGGCCAGTTGAGGAAGTATGCAGACTCTAGCTCAGGCCCATTTTTTGACTCCTATTTGTGAGCTGGTTTCCAGCTGCCCAGATCAACAGTTTCTTTCCTCTTTTCTAAACCACCCATGCCAGGCTTTCTAGAAAACCAACATTTTGTTGAAATCCCCTTGCCCTTCAAGAAAGCTAGTCTTTTTTTGACTTGTGAAGGGCATTAAATTCTATTCTTGATCCATCCAAGGAACGGCAATGATTTTTCCCAGGATCTCTAACAGTTTTTATCCTAAAAAGTGATTGTTTATTTCCATCACTGGTTTGTTTAGGTTTTATCCTTGTAAAATGACTCTACTCTAGCTGTCCTCAAGTTGTTGTTGACTTCTTAAGTTTTAAACTAACTCCAAGGCCTCTTTTTGATCTCCCAGGCAGTTCTGTGTAAGGCAGACCAGCTGGATAATGCCCCAAATGCAAGTGTCTGTAAATCCCCCATCATCAGCAATTTTCCTTCCAAGAGCACTGCTGGAGAGCTCAGGTATGAGGTATGGGGCAGAACAACTCATTATCTAATATTTCTCCAATCCCTTAACACCTGCTGAGTACTCACACAAAGATATTAAATCCCAAGTCTTCACAGTTATATAACATAAGCCCTGAAAAAACAGAGTTGATAACTGAGATTCTAACACCATTTTAATTAGGTAGGGAGGAGGTAATACAGGTGGGAAATAATGTGTGTGCAGCTGTCACATGGGCTGTAATTATGTTTAAGACTTCTGGTGACATGACAGATGGTGAGAACGCAGCTTCAGTGTTCTGCACATGATGTCATTTGGAAGCCTTAAAAAGCACGTGTAGCTTTGGGCAGCTATTACTCATTAAAGAGGATTGAGATCCTGTTTTTCCATTTACAAAGGGCAGGCAGAGGAAGGGAAAATACAGGAAAATCTATAAATAAAATTGGTATGAATCAGTCCCCCCAAAAAACATTTTTTTGTAAATATATTTTAAGTCAGTTTTTTCATTCAGATCCATTTGATTGCTCCTAATATATAACCCAACAACCAAGTTTGGAATCTTGCCACTAAAGAATCCAAGAATTGCTTAATAGCCTGAGTTTAATGTCCTGAAATTTCTGAATCCAACTCAAAAGACCAAGATAGTTAATGTTAAGTGTAATGCACAAGAACTGTTTTATTGTTGTTATTTTCGATTCTGCAAAGACTCCATCCCCATTCACTGCTGAAGTTGTATATTTTGGCAGAGCTTTTCCTTTGGACTTTAAGGAGGTAGGTAGGGCAAGTAACCTTATGCAGGTCCTGAGACTCCAACTCAGATAAAGAGACGTAACAATCATCCGTAATGTACCAAGGAAAATTGAAACACATGGGGAGAAATAGAGTCCAAAAATAACACGCCTTTAACTCTTCTTGTTTTGCAATAATATATTGTCCTATCCAGAGCCCTGCCATAAAAGGAAGTTGTTCTAGCAAAGAAAACATCTTAAATGATCACTCGCTGACATTATTGCATAGTGTAAGTAATTCATTTTTAATTTTGAAAAATCATTTCAGCCATAGATGAGCGTGGGAAGCAACCACAACAGAAGTGACGGACAAGCTCAGGGCTTGCAAGAGGGCCTCTGCCTTCTTCTAGACCAGGGACCAGCAAACTTCCTCTGTAAAGGGCCAAATAATAAATATTTTAGGCTTTGTGGACTGTATGGTCTCTGTCAAAACCACTCAACCCTGCTACTGTAGTACAAAAATAGTGAGCCACAGTATGGAAACAAATGAGCTTGTCTGGGTTCCAGAAATCTGTGTTTACAAAAGCAAAGTGGGCCAGATTTGCCCCACAGGCTGTAGCTTGCCTGCCTGCTGCCGTAGACCACTGGAATATCACGGGGAGCTTTAAAAACACGGAAGCCTGGATATTGTCTCAAATATGGACAGTTATATTTCTATAAGAAAAGCCATGCTATGACAAAGAGTCCAAATTTTAACTATAGAATTAAACTATAGAAATTAAAATTTAAGCTATACGGAAGAAAAATAAAACAGACATAGTGCGAGGAAGAAAACAGAACTTTCCATCAGTTTAGTTCAGTTGCTCAGTCATGTCCAACTCTTTGCAACCCCATGGACTGCAGCAAGCCAGGCTTCCCTGTCCATCACCAACTCCCGGAGCTTGCTCAAACTCATGTCCATCAGGGTGGTGATGCCATCCAACCATCTCATCCTCTGTTGTCCCCTTCTCCTGCCTTCAATCTTTCCCAGCATCGGGGTCTTTTCAAATAAGTCAGCTCTTTGCATCAGGTGGCCAAAGTATTGGAGTTTCAGCTTCAGCATCAGTCCTTCCAATGAATATTCAGGATTGATTTCCTTTAAGATTGATTGGTTTGATCTCCTTGCAGTCTAAGGAACTTTCAAGAGTCTTTTCCAACAACACAGTTCAAAAGCATCAATTCTTTGGCACTCAGCTTTCTTTATGGTCCAACTCTCACATCCATACATGACCACTGGAAAAACCATAGCTTTGACTAGATGGACCTTTGTTGGCAAAGTAATGTCTCTGCTTTTTAATATGCTGTCTAGGTTGGTCATAGCTTTTCTTCCAAGGAGCAAGTGTCCTTTAATTTCATGGCTGCAATCACCATCTGCAGTGATTTTGGAGCCCAAGAAAATAAAGTCTCTTAATGTTTCTATTGTTTCCCCATTTATTTGCCATAAAGTGATGGGACCAGATGCCATGATCTTTGTTTTCTGAATGTTGAGTTTTAAGCCAGCTTTTTCACTCTCCTCTCTTACTTCCATCAAGAGGCTCTTTAGTTCCATAAATTTCCATAAATTCTCATTAGTACATTCCAGAGGTATAAAAGAAAATAATGTGTCTATCAAATAAGAACAGGAAGCTATGAAAAGGAGACAGAGGACAAGAAAGTATCCTTAGACGTGAAAAAATTAGGTAGTAAAGTTTAAAACTTCAACACAAGGTCAAAGACAATGTTGAGAAAATATCCCAGAAAGTTTAAGAAAAGGCAAATGCTAGAGAAAAGGGAACCCTCCTACCTTGCTGGTGGGAATGTAAACTGGTACAGCCGCTAAGGAAAACAGCATGGAGGTTCCCTAAAAAGCTAAAAACAGAGTTACTGTGTGATACAGCAGTCCTCAACATTCAGAAAACTAGGATCATGGCATCCGGTCCCCTCACTTCATGGGAAATAGATGGGGAAACAGTGGACACAGTGGCTGACTATTTTTCTGGGCACCAAAATCACTGCAGATGGTGATTGCAGCCATGAAATCAAAAGACGCTTACTCTTTGGAAGGAAAGTTATGACCAACCTAGACAGCATATTAGAAAGCAGAGACATTACTTTGCCAACAAAGGTCCATCTAGTCAAAGCTATGGTTTTTCCAGTGGTCATGTATGGATGCGAGAGTTGGACTGTGAAGAAAGCTGAGTGCCGAAGAATTGATGCTTTTGAACTGTGGTGTTGGAGAGGACTCTTGAGAGTCCCTTGGACTGCAAGGAGATCCAACCAGTCCATTCTGAAGGAGATCAGCCCTGGGTGTTCTTTGGAAGGAATGATGCTAAAGCTGAAACTCCAGTACTTTGGCCACCTCATGCAAAGAGTTGACTCATTGGAAAAGACTCTGATGCTGGGAGGGATTGGGGGCAGGAGGAGAAGGGGACGACAGAGGATGAGATGGCTGGATGGCATCACCGACTCGATGGACCTGAGTTTGAGTGAACTCCGGGAGTTGCTGATGGACATGGAGGCCTGGCGTGCTGCGACTCATGGGGTCCCAAAGAGTCAGACACGACTGAGCAACTGAACTGACTGACTGACTGATACACCTAAAATGGTTAAGATAGTAAATATGTTAGGTGTATTTTACTACAATTAAATTTTTTTAATTTTAAGTAGCTAATTTCTAATTTTGTAGTTACATATCTGAACTTACAAAACTGTGTGGCCCAGCTCCATTCAGAAACTTTGACATTTCTCCAATTTCCTGAATAGATATAGTAACCCTTCACCGTGTACCCCTTACACTACAGTACAGGGTAGACTTCTGGTCTGCACATGGCGACAGAAATCAGCCTGTGTCCCTTCTCACCATACACTCCTGGTGCCTTGAAGATACCACTGTAACAATAGCTACCACATTGTGCTTTACTTGATTGCTAATCATGTTGCTGGTTAAGAAACAATGTTGAGTAGAAAGAGCAGCCTTTGTCATCAGACAGACCTGACTTTCCCCTTGCTAACTATTTTCCTCTAGCAAGTTAACTTTCAAGATGTGGTTCAGTTACCCTCAATGTGAACAACATAACATGAATCTTACATGCATTTTTGAGACTCTGGTGAGGACTGGAGCTTGGTGAAGTGGTAGGCTTCTTTACGGTTTATGTCTTCCTTTCGGGATTCAAAGGTCTTCTAAAGGACAGGGCATGTCTTACTTACCTCTTTGTGAACCCCTAGTATCAACACAATACTGGATGCCTTGACAAGAGCCATTTCAGCAAACAGAACTGTCAACTGATAGACACTGATGGAAGCTCTAATGCCAGCAGCACGCAGCCCAGCCCACACCAGTGCCCTGAGTGTGACTGGCGCGTGGCAGTGCCCCAGAGTCAGGAGGGAAGCTCTGGGAACTAAACCTCTCCAGGGACAGCAAGCAATGCTGTAGAATTCTCCTTGTGGAACACTTGAAATTCTGAGATTCTAGACACCTAACAACTGTTGCTTCCTTTCCTTTTTTATGCATCATTGTTTATCAATCACATTAACGATATTTCCTTTAGGTGCACTGAGGCAAGATATTAATTTTAGAGTGCTTCCTGAGAAGCACCCACAGACAGCCCCTTGTGGGACACAGAGATGCATTCAAGCCTGACCAGTCCCATCAGTGTTCCCTCCTTTTGAAAATCCACCCACATCAACATTTTCTATGGACGGCTGTGATGTAAGAAGCACAAAGGCTCTGCATAAGCTCCCCCGACCCTCCCTTGTTTAATATAAGTCAAATTTCTAAAGCATAGGGCACCACACCCTAATCCCTTTGGCTGCAAAGCTCTTCTGTTGCTCTTGTCCTTTTATCTTTTGCCTCACCCCATCTCTTGACATTTCCACATGGTAGCATCAAATTGCAGGGTGGAAAGGGAAACATCTGATTTCTTCTGTGTATTCAGGAAAACGACCCAGCAGCAGGGTGTGCCTGGCATGCTCTTCGTTCAATGTATTCCCTTGTCGGGCTGTGGTCCCACAGTTAGGCGGAGCCAGCCATGCTCTTCAGGCCAGAGGTGTGAGCAGACATGTCACCCGAAAGCCTTTTCCCCATCACTCATGCCTGGCCCCTACACCTGGAGGTACTGAGTCAGCAGATGCTGGGAACATCCTGAACATGTGTAGTTTGAAAATGCTCCCCAGGTAATTCTGTTAGGTTCTTCTCCAGCTCTGCCCTTGGGAAACACCAGTGCTCCCCGCGCTTCCCTTCTGAAGAACTACTGTTGGCATTGCTGCCTAAAAAGCCATTTCCTCACCAGCCACTGGTCTCATTTGCCATTGCTATAAGGAATTTCACTATGGACCACAGCCTCAGAACCAAGATTACCACCGATGCTTAGTACATACCAGGGCTTTTATACTAACTTATTTAACTCTTACAACAACACTCTGAAATACTCGTTTTACCAAGAAAGAAACTCAGCCCATATTCATAACCGATACCCTACATGGCCTCTTGCAGTGAGTTTCAAAAGCCCTCGGGAGTCATATACTTCTTTAAGGTCAAACTAACCCCAGTCACCATGCTGACCATTCCTACCTTGGTGCATCTGGCTCCCTCACCAGCCCCAGGCTTCCCATCTCTTTGGTCTGCTCAGCCACATAGCTTCTAAAAACAATATTTAAGATCTCGGTGTTTTTCTACTGATCTCCTAAGTCTACTGATCTCCAGTCTTAGCTCAGGCTCTGCTTCCAGAAAATGTTCCTCCATGCCAAGCTCAATTAGGTACCTTATCTACACTTCCCTATAATTCTGTGTATTTCTTGATCACTAAACTTATTATGTGGAGAAGGCAATGGCACCCCCACTCCAGTACTCTTGCCTGTTGAATCCCATGGACAGAGGGGCTTGGTGGGCTGCAGTCCATGTGGTCACTAAGATTCGGACATGACTGGGCAACTTCACTTTCACTTTTCACTTTCATGCATTGGAGAAGGAAATGGCAACCCACTCCAGTGTTCTTGCCTAGAGAATCCCAGGGATGGGGGAGCCTGGTGGGCTGCCGTCTGTGGGGTTGCACAGAGTCGGACATGACTGAAGCAACTTAGCAGCAGCAGCAAACATATTATGCAGCATCGTGACAGTCTGTGTCGTCTTCCATCTCCCTCGCCTGAGAGTTCACTAGGGTCAGGAGTGCGTTTCAATCATCTTTGCATCTCTGACACCTGGTACAAAGTCTGGCAGAAGCAACAGATCACTATTTGTTGAATAAACATTGGTTTCAGTGTTACCTCCACCCCTCACCTTACAGAAAGAGATGTCCATTCCACTCTGGAGTCTGGGCGAGAAGGAACATCTTCCAACAGCCCTTTATTAAGACTTCATCTCTAGAGACTACAGACTTATTCTTTGCATCTTTTTCTATTTTCCCTTTCAAATCCTCGTCCCAATACACATATATTCCTTTTTTATGCCTGAAGTGCCAGAGACACAAAAGTCTTGCTTAATATGCAAAAGATAAGCTCCCATTCAACCTCCAACTTTTTAACATACAAGTCACCTTTATCATCCCAAAATCTGTCTTTCCCACCCTACCTAGACTTGCTGGTAGGGGACTTACTGCAACAGGTGAAAATGGGGCCTTAGGGCTTCTGGATGGAGGCTCCAAAATGTGGATGTGTGACAAATGGAAACATTTCATAGTCATCTGCAACCTCAAGGTTGTAGATACACACTCTCTTGTCTTTCTCTTTTAAAATGTGAGGTCTTTGGAATTAGTTGCAGTTTGTGAAGTAGTGGGAGATGGGTAGGAACTGCCTGGAACCACCCAGTGGTCAAGGAGCTCAATAAGCCAAGGAAGAAGGAGCAAAGAATGGCAGGTGCTTTTCACAACTTCTCTGTAAAACTTTTCACCTGGTTTTATAGATGACAAATATTATTTATGATTTCTACTAACAATTTTATAAATAATTCCTATTGATCCCTAGAATGCTCATGATATACCAGATTACTAAACATACTATCAACAAATCTCATTGTTCATCACTTTCTCCCGGCTCCCCTGCCCCCATCCTATGCGTGTAGCTCAGGATCTATGTGTTCTGCCAGTCACTTTAGCACTGTTAAAATGTGCCACAGGTGGCTCAGGCAGTAAAGAATCTGCCTGCAACATGGGAGACCTGGGTTCAGTCCTTGAGTGGAGAAAAAGGGAACAGCACCCCACTCCAGCACTCTTGCCTGGAAAATCCCATGGATGGAGGAGCCTGGTAGGCTGCAGTCCATGGGGTCACTAAGAGTCGGACATGACTGAGCAACTTCATTTTCACTTTTCACTTTCATGCCTTGGAGAAGGAAATGGCAACCCACTCCAGTGTTCTTGCCTGGAGAATCCCAGGGACGGCGGAGCCTGGTGGGCTGCTGTCTATGGGGTCGCACAGAGTTGGACACGACTGACATGACTTAGCAGCAGCAGCAGCAGGATCTATTTGTTCTGCCAGTCACTTCAGCACTGTTAAAATGTGCCACAGGTGGCTCAGACAAATCTGGCTCAAAGAATCTGCCTGCAACGCAGGAGACCTGGGTTCAGTCCTTGGGTGGAGAAGATCCCCTGGAGAAGGGAACAGAAACCCACTCCGGTATTCTTGCCTGGAGAATGCCATGGACAGAGGAGCCTGGCAGGCTACAGTCCTTGGGGTTGCAAACAGTCAGACACAGCTGAGCAACTAACACTGTAACACACCAAATGGCTTTGATGACAAATACAAAATACCATCCTTAAAGCACTCCTTAGTAGAAAACACTGCATTCTTCCTTCACACAATATGAGCTGTCTTAAGAAGCAGGTGAAGAGCACTTGAGAGAAGGATGGATATGGTGTTCCACAAAGCCTTTAACGTGCTGCTGGGCGACTTACACCTTTGACATTGACTGCATGACGAACTGTATAAACCACAATCAGCAAACATTACACTGCAAGATTAAAGCCTCAGTGGGAAAGTATCATTAATCACACCAAACACGTATTTGCTTTTTTTGTTGGCATCAAAATGCAATTGTTTCTCTATAAGTTAAACATACCTCATGGTGCAATGCTGAGCCAAATCTGTGTAGCTGGCAACATAAAAGGAAAGCTTATCATCTTTCATCCATTGTATGAATGTGTTTTCCTCCAACCAAAATGATCAACTTGGATTAAAGTTTATTCTGGCCTCCTCTATCTGTGTTGCCAAACCCAGTGCTTCAGGTTTGAGTAAGTACAAAAGAATTATCTACGTTTGTCCACTCGGCTGATTAAAGAAACGGCTTCTTTAATCAAGAGGTAGAGGGAATAAGGTCACAGACACATTTGAGAATTTGGGGAAAAGCTCATATTTTCACCCTAAAATAATACACATTCACTCATATTCACCCAATTGTGAATTTACTTTTCAGGAGGTTCTTAGCCCTACCAAAGCCCTATTCATGGTCCACAGGTTAAGAACTCATACATTTGAACAAAAACTTCATAGGGTATAGAAATTAAATTAGTTGCATTTCTTGGCAGCAATCCTATTAACTAAAATTAAATATGATACCATTTTGAAGTAGGATTTAGTAATAAACCAGTTTTTAGAAAGGAGCTTTGAGGATCCTTCCCCTTTTAACCCCTCACAAAGAGCTTGTCCATAAGTATCAGCAAAGCACCCATCTGATAAGGGAGTATTACAGAAAAATATGTAAGGCACTCATACAACTCAATAGCAGAAAAAGAATAATCCAATTAAAAAATGGATCCAAATGAAAACATTTGGATAGATATTTTCCCAAAGAAGTCATCCAAATGGCCAACAGGTACAGGAAAAGGTGCTCAACATCACTAATCATCAGGGAAATGCAAACCAAAACCACAGTTAGTGGGCAAAACTGGGAAAGCTTAAGCTGAATCAACTCTGAATACTCAAGGGAAGGACTGATGCTGAAGCTGAAGCGCCAATACTTTGGCCACCTGGTGCGAAGAGCTGACTCATTGAAAAGTCCCTGATGCTGAGAAAGATTGAGCACAAGAGGAGAAGGGGGAGACAGAGAATGAGATGGTTAAATGGCATCACTAACTCAATGAACATAAGTTTGAGCAAACTCCAGGAGATAGTGAAGGACAGGGAAGCCTGGCACGCTGCCATTCATGGGGCTGCAAACGGTTGGACACAACTGAGTGACTGAATAACAATGACAAAAGCTGAAAATAGGATATTTGCATAATCTCAAAGTTTCTCTCCTAAATATTCCTCAATTACAAAGGGAAAAATAATAACCTAATTGTAGAGAACCCTGGCCTGCAGTGCTTTAATTAACTAAGCGATCAAAGCTAAAGTAATAAGACATATAGACATCATGAACACCTGCCCTGGCACTCTGAGGAAGACACAAGGTCACTTGTGTGATATTCTTGCTCAAAACTCATAACCTGAATCTAATCATGAGAAAACATCAGACAATCTCAAATGGAGGCTCATTCTACAAAATAACTGACCAGTCTAAAGTGTCAAGGTCATGAAAAACAAGGAAAGTGAAAGTCACTCAGCTGTGTCTGACTCTTTGCAACCTCATGGACTATACAGTTCATGGAATTCTCCAGGCCAGAATACTGGAGTGGGTAGCCTTTCTCTTCTCTGGGGTATCTTCCCAATCCAGGAATCGAACCCAGGTCTCTCCCATTGCAAGTGGATTCTTTACCAGCTGAGCCACCACGGAAACCCAAGAATCCTGGAGTGGGTAGCCTATCCCTTCTCCAGCGGATCTTTCCCAACCCAGGAATTGAACTGGGTTCTCCTGCAGTACAGGTGGATTTTTTACCAGCTGAGCTACCAGGGAAGCAAGACTGAGGAATCATCACAGATTGGAGGAGACTGAGGACACACAACAACTAAATGCAATGTAGGATCCTGAATTGGACCCTAGGACAGAAAAGGGATATCAGAAAGCAAACTGGAGGCCCTGGCATGCTCTCATTAACAGCCGTGCACGAGTGTTCATTTCCTGTTTCTGACTGTTGTTAACTTTGGGGGAAGCTCAGAGAAGCTGCACTGTTCCTAGAACTTTTCTGTAGAACTAAAATGACTTCACAATAAAGACATAATAAAATAAAAATCCTAGGGTTTTGAAGCCTTATGTCCTTGAAGCTTCCATTTTTATTTAGTTCTTAGGAGAGAGCTAGAAAACTCATTCTTTGTTTAGCCCCAAAGGAACAAGCCACCTTCCACCCTAGTAGCCCTACTCACCTCCATCTCAAGTCTGACATTTGCCTCTGAGGATTCAGCGTTCAAGCAGCACATATCTCCTTTCTGCCAGACCCTATACTTAAGGCAGGTATGGCCCTGTCTTTTCACAGCTTACTTCTCTTATCCATTCAACATTTCGTCAATTGCTATTTAAGTGAGTCACCACTCAGAGTTTAAATATTGTACTTACCCCTGTCTTTCCAGGATGGATCCAAGAGATTCATATTTTTATTTCCTATACTGTTGAGAAAGAAACCCAGAGGAGAACTAATCCATGTTACTATTTGGACTATTAATGTAACAGTTTATATTGGTTGAGCTGAACATTAAGCATGAGTGTTCCTCTGACTATCAAGTGACCCTCATGTCCTGTTTTCTAAAAAAATCTATCATTGATCACACAGCTTCCTTATGGCAACAGCAGAGACAATGTTTTATTTACAAGAACAACCAGTTACCTGAGGTTCTTTGCAAGAGCTTGATGTGTTCACCTTTTAATGATTTAGATTCACCACATCTGTGGTTCTTTTTTTAAGCGGCTTGTTCTCTTATTCCCCTCAGCTTTATTGAGGTGTAATTGACAAATAAAGAGTGTATATGTCTAAGTTCTATAGTGTGATGACTTGATATACATATACAGTGATTACTACAACCAAACTACCTATCCATCGCCTCACACAGCTATGACCTTGTTTCTAATTGTGTTTTATTTGCATTAACTTAACACATTCACTGCAAAAACAATAATTTTGATAGAGTAATAGTACCAACTCCAAAGTTGTGAAAATTAATTCGTATATGTACTTTGGTGAGAACAATGCCTTAGTAAGCATATTATTAGTATTAACCATTATTATCTTTCTTGTCCATCATTTTCCAGTTTTGATCACTTATTGTTAAAGCAGAATCAAACAAGGTCTTCTTTACAAATTGACTAGAGAGATTGAAGGTGGGAGGAGAAGGGGATGACAGAGGATGAGATGGTTGGATGGCATCACCGATGTGATGGACGTTGAGTCTGAGCAAGCCCCAGGAGTTGGTGATGGAGAGGGAAGCCTGGCATGCTGCAGTCCATGGGGTCGCAAAGAGCTGGACGCGACTGAACTGAGTTTCCTACCACTAGTGATGCACTGTCTGGTGCTATCTTAAATTAACTTGTACTCACAAGATAAGTAAATAAAATCGCTAGGTTATGTGGATGTTTATGGTAATAATGTTGTGGTGGAAACTCATGTGTATGACCTCATAGTGTTCTCCTAGAAATTGCAGAAAAATGAAGTTCAGACATGCTACTAGCAACAAATTTCATGCAATTGTCTATTGTCAGTTCTTTCTCATCACGTGGATCTTTTCCCATTGAAAGATAAGAATGGGTTAGACAGGTGAGCCTCAAAATCTTTTTTCCTAAGGGGAAAACAGTAAAAGAAAAATATCTGACCACTGCTTTCCACTTGTTTCCTATGAGGAAACCGCTTTTGACTCGAGCCTTGTTTTTTTAATTGGGAACACTTTGTCAAGAATCTATCTTAGTACACCTGAAACTAATATAACTTCAATTATATCTCAACTAAGAAAAACCTTATGTGAGTGAAGTGTTTTAGAGGTAACCCTCATTAACAGAATTCTAAACTAAAACCCTTTTGGTCAATATAGCCATCACACAGTCACGGCTAGTACAGTAAATTTGAATAAAGAAAAGTCTGCATTAATATATATGTTTAAAGACATAATTCTGCTTAAAATTTCTTCTAGAACACTAATAATCCAATGGGAACTCACATCTTACTTTCATGAATGAGGGTCTTATTTGTACACACTGCAAATGATACCGTTTGCTTTCAAAATCAGAGACTTGTAAGCAGTCTCTCTCAAATCAGTTAAACCCCTTATTTTATAGTGTATGCAATTAATTTATTTTAAAAACATCCTTTATACTAGAAAAGCTTCAGCCTAACCTTTAAGTGATACAAGTGATGTTAATAATCAGAGAAATTAAGAAAAAGCTCCAGAGAGGTTCAGGGCAAGCATTCTTTTCAAAATCACAAACGTGAGTAACACAGTAAAGCACCTAAGGCAGTTTGGCATGTCGTTGCACTTATCTTCACAACAACCCTGTAAAGGAAGTAACATTCTCTCCATGTGACAGATGTGGAAGCCGAGGCCCAGGGACTTACCCAGGATCACGTAGCTCATGTTCTTTCCATTATTCTACATTGTTCAAGTTTCATCTTTAATCAAAAATGGGTATTGGTTAGGTTTTGTTTCCACACTTCTGGCTAGCATTGTTGATGACTTCTGAACCCACTGTGTCATGACAATAACCAAGTATCTTCACTGTTTTCTGAGAGAACTCACCTGACTACTCAGCACCACAAACCTGACTGAGGGAAAAGGCTACGGAAAAAGCGGGTTTCTCATGGTTTTCAAAGTAATACTGCCACCTCGTGGATTACTAGTGAGCTAGGGGTTCTGATGCATGGTTTAAGTTCCACCTGATTAAAATTCTCAATGGGCAGTAAGGCCAATTTCCAGAAACATTTTACACTGCAGCTCTCAGAAAATGCAACCATTTCATCTTGTTCACAGTAACCACATTGCTGTTTTCATGTGAACTGCCCAAACTGGATCCAATAAGCATTGCTTCACTCCATTCAGTTATTCAGCACATTTACTAAGCACCAACTAGGAATCACGGTGATATCAAGAATACAAAGATGAGTAAAGACATATTCCATGTTTCTAGAATATTCCTGCAGTGGATGAGACTAGGTACTCTTCAACCAGACTGTTTAAGGTCAAACCCCAGATCTGGCACAAACCAACTGTGTGAATTTAGACAAGTCACCCAACCTTCCTGTGTCACTTGAGTGTCACCATATGTAGAGTGGGAATATGAGTAGCCCTTGCCCCTAATAAGGTTCAAGTGTCTTATTAACCCTAAGGGGCTTCCCTGGTGGCTCAGAAGGGAAAGAATCCGCCTACAATGCAGGAGACCCCCTTTGATCCCTGGGTCCGTAAGATCCCCTGAAGGAAATGGCAACCCACTCCAGTATTCTTGCCTGGAGAATTCCACGGGCAAGAGAAGTCTGGTGGGCTATTGTCCACAGGGTGGACAGGAGTCAGACACGACTGAGCAACTTTTACTCACCCTCACTCAACCTTTGGAAAACAAAGTACCTGGGAAAAGAGGTCTTTAAGGAACACATTTTGCAAGTGATTCTGGTGGGTGGAGCTTGACTGAAAGCGGGTAGCACCTCCTTAGATGATGAGCAGCAGGGATGAAACGTTACTTTGGGGTAGGAAGACAAAGACTTACACTCTAGGATTAGGGTAATTCACATCAATTTATCCCAGTATATATATCTCAAAATGCACAAAAGCTTACATAAAAGCCTACTCAATGCATAACTGTGCAAGAATGGAAAGAGTCTGGTTAAACTGATTATGGCACATCTGGTTCAGTGAGACAGGGCAGGAAAAAAAAGGATGAAGCAGAGCTCTGTGTACTAAGTTGGCAGATTCTCTGATGCACAGTAAGTGGAAAGTGAAACGCACAACAGCAAGTATAGGGTACTCCCTTTTGCTTAGAGTTCAGGGTGTGTGTGTGTGTGTGTTAAGTCCCTCAATCGTGTCTGACTCTTTGCCACCCATTTACTGTAGCCCGCCAGGTTCTTCTGTCCATGCGATTGTCCAGGCAAGAATACTGGAGTGGGTTGTCATTCCCTTCTCCAGGGGGTCTTCCTGACTCCGGGATCGAGCCCACGTCCCTTGCCTCAAAGGTAGATTCTTCACCATCTGAGCCACCAGGGAAGCCCAGAGCTGAGGGTATGTATGCTCTTATATTTGAAGATGTGTAGACTATTTGGGGAAGAATATCGTGTGCATTGCCTTCCTGATCCTCTGCTCCAGACTCCTTCTAGGTTGCATTCAGAATTGCAGAGCTAGAACATAGAAACCACATCTCTTCAGACTCCGCTGCAGACAGTGCTCTGGATGCGGGATTAGGCTCCACTAATCAGATATATTCACACAAGATTTGGAAGGCAGGAAGCAGAGGGGGCCTGCTTCCTGTGTGCCCCTGCTAGCCAGCTTCCTTGGCGGTCCTCCTGAGCGCTGCTAATGTTGTCCCCACACCCCTCATACAGCTGTCCTAACAGGTAGGGCAGGTGAGCCTCAATGCTTCTGGGCCATTCTGCCCCATTCCTTCCCAAGAAAACCTCTCCTTAAACTTTCACGTCATTGACTACATATGTAACACTCCACTTTATTATTCATCAATAAGGGCCACTCTATATTGATTCTTTAAAAAAAAAATTTTTATTTTTGGCTGCACTGGGTCTTCATTGCTACACATGGGCCTTCTCAAGCTGTGGCGAGCGGGGCGGGCGGGGACTGCTCTCCCGGTGCCATGGCTTCCCTTGTTGCAGAGCCCCAGGGTGTGCGGGCTTCAGCGGCGGTGGTTCACAGGCTCCTGTCCCCGGCATCCGCAGCATCTCCAACCCCTGGACCACCAGAGCAGTCTTCCCACAGATTTTTCAACACTGTTGTTCCTCGCTTGCTGCCACTCTCTCTGACATTATTCCCAGCTTCATTCTGTCATAATCTTGGCTTGTTCACCAGCAATTCCATGTCTCCAGCTCACTACCTTTAACACCCAAACTGTAACTCCTCAACTCCACACATACCAACCGCCCGCCAACCCGGTCGTTCCCAGTCCCTCATGATCTCGTTTCCTTACTTAACCAGCTTTGATTCCACGATGCATCATGCACTGCTTCCGTGTCTCAGCAATGCCCGTGTCCCTTTCTTAAGTACTCTGCAACTCACTGATGAAACCTCTGCTGTTGATTAAGTCCACACCTCGGCCTACCCGCCATCTGCATCCTCAGAGCCAAGCGTGACTGGAGAAAAGCAGTCATGCTGACCAGTCTTGCTCCAAGTCCATAACACTCCTTTGCACGTGGGCCTGAGCTCTGCTGGCAAGGCTGCTTCCCTCTCTAGTGCTTTCATTCCCGACAATAACAGCAAACAACAGAAACAGTCTAGGTACTTTTATAGGCATTAACTCACTCAATTCTCACAGCCACTTTCTGTGGTTGTATCTAGTTAACAGATGAAGAAAATGAAATACCAAGTGGTAAAATACCTTGCCCAAAGTCACACAGTCACACAGCCACCGAGTGGCTGAGCCAAGATTGAAACTCAGGCAGACAGGCTCCCAAGTATGAGCTCTTGACCTCTCTCATATCTACGCTGCGTTCTCTTTTCAAACTTTCAACACCTCTGATCTCGAACTTCTCCAACCTGTTTCAGTTGGTTGTTTTTTCTAATAAAGGAACTCATTAAAGAACTTCCACAAGCCACCATCACCACTGCTACACACTTACCTGCATCTGTGTCATACCTCTGTCTGCCTTCCTGGACAATGCCCAGACTATTCACACACTGTCTAAGCCAACCTTTGGGCACGCAGACCCCTGCCTCCTCCCAAGGACACTGACCCAGCCATTGACATCCCTCTCCTATAATCATCAGTGTCCCCATCTCTACAAAGGAATTATCCCCACGTGCATACACAGTCATTCCATTCAGAAAATTACTATATTTTTACAATCATTTTAAATGAGGCTTTTAATTAATGTTTGATAGAGCTGATTCAAGTCGAACAGAGTAAATTTCTTTAAACAAACTTACTTATTCTCCAGAGTCCTTTAAACAACTTAATAGCATTTATACATTGAAGGTATTTGATTTTCTTGTAAATAGCACTTCAAATCAACAAGCATTTGAAGCAACAAGTAAAACTTTCCACAGTTCGTAACTTTTATAAATAAAATAAATTAAATGTGCAGTGAATAAGTTCTCTGAAATACTTCAGTATTTCTGCAGGTTTAGTAACATCTTAAAAATACATTTCAACTAAAATTCACAAATCTAAAAACCTGTTAGGCATTTTTAGGCATTTTAAGTTGGAAATGAAGGCCAATGTTACATTGTAATATGCCAATTACAAATAGTACTTTAAATAGCAAATACTACAGTTTGTCCCAAACTTTAAAACCTATTCATGAACACTGAACTACTGATGGCTATGAGAATTGTTTTCTAGCCTTCTTGAAAATTTATAATTATTACATAACTCATCTAAAAAATGGCAGCACTCTGGTGAAGTTGTGTTAAAGGGAATGAGTGGTTTTGGCCCCAGCAAGCAGGCCAGTTCACAGCGCTGGGATGAGGAACTCAAGCTTGGGAAATTCAAGGGTGAATTCAATGATAAATGAAAATACCAACCCTGGATGGTTGTGGTAAGAACCAGATCAAATAATCTGAGAAAATCCTTGTCAAAAAACTCATCTTCCAAAAAACTAGCTTTTTTGGAAGAACCTCAACCTTTCAGCTTTACTAGTATCCCATTTATCAGTGTATTCATGAAATTTAAAAAATAACTTATAAATTAACCCTTCTTACTGAGCAACTTCACTTTCACTTTTCACTTTCATGCACTGGAGAAGGAAATGGCAACCCACTCCGGTGTTCTTGCCTGGAGAATCCCAGGGACGGGGGGGCCTGATGGACTGCCATCTATGGGATCGCAGAGTCGGACATGACTGAAGCGACTTAGCAGCAGCAGCAGCAACATAAAGACACAGCTTCTGATCTTGACTAATCTCATAATTACTCAGGAAGCAAATTCTTGGTTTCTTATAAGCCACTGGGCTTCATAATGGCTTAAATCAATTCATGAAGGGAAAACCAAACTCTCTGTTTAAACATACATCCTTCTCAGAACATGGGAATACTTCTTTCTGCTTTAAAAATACACATATAAAGTCACAAAACTGGAAGTGAATTTAAGAGGAGATTGCAATTACAAATCTTCCTTTAATTAAGGATTCTTCTAGCCTAAGACATATTTCCTTACAGATAGTTAACTACTTCAGGAACTGGGGGAAGGTGGAAAAGGGGCCAAGTGTAAAATCAGTGTGCTAGAAATGAATAGTCAGTGACTCTCCATCAGGAATTGATACATCCCAGAAAGTCAAGAAGAAAATACAAGTCTCTTTATAAAAAATGTGATTTAGGTTGAACTTAAAAAATAAAAAAATACAAGGGGTTCTGAAACACAAACTGATGGTAAGAATAGAGGAGGGAAAAATAACCTAAATACAGGCCAAAGGAAATGGTTTTCAGAGGTAGGTAGCGGCAAGATAAGCTCCAAATATACACATAAAAAGGCTGAAAGGCTATTGGTCACAAGAGAAATGGCAAATGTTATCATTCCCCTGACCTGAAACAAGTTGAAAAGCTGGTAGAAAGGCTGCATACTGAGGGGAAGAGGATAAATATGGTCCAGAAGGCTTACCTGCAGGCCCAGTCAAGATTACGGGAAGAAAAAGAAAACACAGGCTGGTGAGCACAATTTCTAGCTATCAACTCTGCCTCATGACACTCTCTGAATACATGTCAAACTCGTGTCAAGCATTCGGAGTTGGCCACTAAGCTGCCACACCGGGAACAAATTACCCAAGTATCAGCTGAGGTGGCACTTGTGACCTGGGGCAAATGACGACAGCAAGGAAAGGGGGCACATTCAGCTGGAGCCTGGGGACCCCAAGTGCACTGACTGGGGAATTCACTGGTTGTCGCCATTTGTTTTCTTGTTTTTTCCACAATAGAAGGAAAAAATAAAGCCCTGTTCCTCTGGCAGGATTCTTAAGTCGGAACCCTCTCCAGAGTTCTGAGTGTCTACTCAGACGATGAAACGGAACTCAGCTATATTAAAATTAATGTCGACCTGTCCAAGATGGACACACACTATGACCAAAACTGAGATCTCTTCCAGCTGAAGATGCCATGAAATAATTCAAAACAGAACATGGAAAACCATGTTTAAAAAGTTTCTTATTTTCCAAGCATAGTTATTCCAGTCTCTTCTATAAAATTGCTTCTGCAAATAGATTTTTTTTTAATGTATCAAAGAGATTCTCTTCCCAGTAGTTAATAGCATCAAATCTATTTCATGTTAGGAGTTCTTATGTTTCCTATTAAGCAGACATTATGATTCCATCTTATTGTTCTCTAGAAATCCATCAGATGTATTATGCTGCCACACAGAAGTGCTTTCTTTCCTTGTCATGGTAGCAAAAAGCATATCCATCATCCCCAAGGTTTCCAGTAGTTCTCGTTGGTAATCAATCTCTTTTTCTACAAGTCCTTGAAGTACCAAAAACTTTTTATCAACTACAGGTGACTGACCAATCACAGGTAGATATATATCTAGAAAGAGAGGAAACATTAACTATAAACATCTTTCTAAACAAAACATGAACAGCAGAACTTAGAGAAAGTACAAAAATATTAAATATAAAAGACACCAAAAAATCTGTACTTGTACAATTTATGTTTTATATAAACAATCCATCTGAATAATGTATTTCAGAG
>SJYQ01001573.1:1274191-1306101 GCA_006410935.1 Redunca redunca | reverse complement strand
GAAAGCCAATCCATTGTAAATATTTTACTCTACTTTAAAATGCACTGATTTACTATTATTGTTTTCTCCATGAAATCTTTACTGGAGACTTGATAAAGACAAGGTATTTCAATCTATTTGATTTCATTATCTGACACCTCTACTTCTTCAAGCATGCTACAATTTTAGCAACTACTTACCAATAATTATTTCAGCAGCATTAATTAAAACAGGGGCAAATCTTGGCTGAGACAGATTCCTACAAAGCAAAAATTCTGTTTACTGAAACCTGCAAACTTTTAAAAAATCCTTAAAACAGATTTACTAAACTCTTGTCAGTCCTCTACAAAGCTCAAACTAAAAATAAATTTGGAGATAAAATTTCAGATGCCAAATACATGCATTTCAGAGACAGAAAACATACCTTATCAAAAAATTAAGAACACGACTGATTTCCTTTTCATCTCGACCTGCAAGGGCATTTGCAAGGACTCCTCTTCGATTTAGCTCCTTTATGATGGAAACTGTAACCTCGGGTGTCTTTATCGTACAAGTGGGCTAGAAAATTTTTCAGAGTCAACATGAGCAGCACAAGAAAAGAATCAGTCTTAGTACTCACTAATAATTACCAAATTTAAATGGGTTTTTTTCCTTCCCAGTTTTGAGTCATGGCAAGAAACAAAATAATTCTTTTATATGGCAGCCTGGATAGGAGGGGAGCTTGGGAAAGAATGGACACATTTATAGCTGAATGGATACATTTACAGCTGAATGAATACATGAACAGTCCCTTCACTGTCTATCTGAAACTATCACAACACTGTTAACTGGCTCTACCCCAATACAAAATAAAAAGTTTAAAATAAAAAAAAATTTTTTTAAGCTCCAGAATTCCCTGGTGGCCCAGTGGCTAAGAATTTGCCTGCCAGGGCAGGAAACCCGTATCCAGTCCCTGGTCTGAGATGATTTCACATGCCACAGGGCAACTAAGCTAAGCCCATGCACTGCCATTACTGAAGCCCGGCACTTCCAAGGTCATCAGTTCAGTTGCTCAGTTGTGTTCAGCTTTTTGCAACCCCACGGACTGTAGCACACTAGGCTTCCCTGTCCATCACCAACTCCAGGAGCTTGCTCAAACTCATGTCCATTGAATAAGTGATGCCATCCAACCATCTCATCCTCGTGTCATCCCCTTCTCCTCCCGCCTCCAATCTTTCCCAGCATCAGGGTCTTTTTAAATGACTTAGTTCTTCGCATCAGGTGGCCAAAGGATTGGAGAGTTTCAGTTTCAGCATCAGTCCTTCCAATGAATATTCAGGACTGATTTCCTTTAGGACTGACTGGTTGGATCTCCCTGCAGTCCAAGGGGCCCTTATGAGTCTTTTCCAACACCACAGTTCAAAAGCATCAATTCTTAGGCACTCAGCTTTCTTTATAGTCCAACTCTCACATACACACATGACTACTGGAAAAACCATAGCTTTGACTAGATGGACCTTTGTCTGCAAAGTAATGTCTCTGCTTTTTAATATGCTGTCTAGGTTGGTCATAGTTTTTCTTCAAAGAAGCAGAATCTTTTTCATTTCATGGTTGCAGTCACCATCTGCAGTGATTTTTTTTTTTTTGGAGCCCAAGAAAATAAAGTCTGTCACTGTTTCCACTGTTTCCCCACCTATTTGCCATGAAGTGATCTGACTGGTTCCAAACTGGGAAAGAAGTACATCAAGGCTAGAAGCTATGCTCCATAACAAAAGAAGCCACCAGGAGACTCCCATGAACTGTAACTAGAGAGAAGACCTCACTTGTCACAACTAAAGCCCACACAGCAATGAAGACGCAGTGCAGCAAAAGATAAATTATAAACATTAAAAATAACGTCCTTGTAGGTTCATCAGTTGCAACAAATGTACCGCACAGGCTACGCATGTGTGAGGCAGATGGCAGATGGGGAAACTCTGTACCTTCCCCTCAATTATGCTCTGAACCTAAAGCTGCTCTAATAAAAAAGTTTTTACAAAAAGAAAAATCACACACACTTTACTCACGCACCTCAAGGACTCTGTCAAGTGCCTTAGAGATCCGGAAGTTTTTCAGATCCCTGTCATACAATTCTAGATGTTTCTTTGATGGTCTGTTGATCAAAATGTCATCCTGCATTGAAAAGCAAATTTACAAAGAAAAATCAATATCCAAATAGAGTTTCATTCAAAACAATCATAGTTCCACAGTGTCCTCAAACTCTATCATAAAACAGGGTCAAAAGCCATGAAGTCAATCAAATGAAAGCGGAACCATCTGCCGCATCACCATGTTCTCAGGGTCCTGTGATTTTAACTTAGGATCCATAAACACATGTCCATCCTGGGCAGACCCTGCTCGCCGCAATTCTCTTTACACAGAAAGCAGTGACGGAGCAGAAAGAGAAAACAAGAATCTGAGCAACCACCTAGCCCCAGTAAAGAAATCCTGGATCAATCACAACTTCTTTGTATCTCCATCTTCTCAGATGTCAGTTGGAGATATTACTCTTTTTCAGGGTTATTTAGAAGATCAAACCAGACAGTGTGTGAAAGACACTGTTCTGAGCATAGTAATGTTGCCAAGATTCAGGGCATTAAGAAAGATCATTAGACAGTTTATTCAACAAATGGTTGTGGGAAAACTGGACAGTTATATCCCCATTACTTATTAATTTAATGTCCCCAATCTAGCAATCTGGAGATAAATATGATGTAGAGAAAAGTAAAATCAAGTTTAAAATGAAGCTAACTGCCAGGTGAACTACACTTTTTCAGTAATGTGCAGGGATGAAGCTGGCTATTCTAACAACTTTCATCTTTAAAAAATATATATGAAATATATAAATACCTGTTGTTTCATATAATTTTTTCCCTTAATAAAAGTTCGATATGCAGGCCTTCTTCTCCTGGGCACCGAATCCTTCTTTGCTTCAGATTTCCGATGTTTAACACTCAGTATTCCATTGGTCATTCCTACAACTATTGTCTCATCTTCATGCTAAGAGCAATCAGAATAGTAAGTTAGTGTATTAGGAACTTATAATTCATCTTGCTTTTTCTTCCAAATACCATTTATAATGTGCTTGCTACATGTCCATACTTTGATCAAGAGTTCCATTAGGATACTGATTCTCTGCCTAACAGTGACTGACCTATGTGAAAAGTTAAAGTAAAATCATTTTTATTCCTCTAAGATACTACTGTTTGATAGGATCTGCTGGAGAAGGGATAGGCCATCCACTCTAGTATTCTCGGGCTTCCCCTTTGTGGCTCAGCTGGTAAAGAATCCACCTGCAATGAGGGAGACCTGGATTCTTTCCCTGGGTTGGGAAGATCCCCTGGAGAAGGGAAAGGCTACCACTGCAATAATCTGGCCCAGAGAATTCCATGGACTGTATAGTTCATGAGGTCGCAAAGAGTCAGATACCACTGAGAAATTTTCACTTTTTTAATTATACTTGGAAATTATCACTGCCCGTTGGTATAATAATACACAGCTAATAGCATCTTAGGAAATATTTCCAAAATAATTTTTCCCCATACCCTCTTCCTAGAAAATGAATGATGTGGTAACATGCGTGTGTGGACCCGTCCTAAGTCGCTTTAGTCGTGTCCAACTCTTCTGTGACCCTATGGACTGTAGCCGACCAGGTTCCTCTGTCCACAGGATTCTCCTGGCAAGAAAACTGGAGTGGGTTGCCATGCCCTCCTCCAGGGCATCTTCCCAACCCAGGGGTTGCACCCACCTCTCCTACGTCTCCTGCACTGGAAGGTGCGTTCTCTCCCACTAGTGCCACGAGGGAAGCCCGAGCAGTGGCACGACTTTGCAACATCTTGTCAAGAAAACGTTTTACAATTTCTTTTCCACTCCCAGTTCAGCTATATAAGGTCTTCAAACCTATTCCTCCTCCTCAATAGCTCATGAAACTTGACACTAAACACTCCAGAAAGAGCAGTTAACAAAGAAAAGGAGACATTTCATTTTGTTGCCCCTTTGTCTACCCGGCCCCGCCACCCGCCCTTTTGTTTTTTGGCTTAGAGAGCCAACCTGAATTTTTGGAGTGTTTAACCCATGAGTTAAATGTGCTGAAGAGAGATTTATCTACTTTCCAGGTCCTGCCCTTAGTGTTAACAATGCCTACACAACACTACAGTTAGTTTGAGTTGTGCAACGAGTGGGACCTAAATCTGAATTCATGCTTAGTTATTGAGACAACTCATATATTCCAGCAATTGTCTTAACCCAATTATCTAATGTGACAAGAAGAAAATAATACTTACTCAAATGCAAAGATAAACCCTAATACTTCATGTTAGTTTCATTTAACAGGCAACATTAGTCAAAGTTTTTTTTTTAAAAAAAAAAGATCTAAAAGTATACTTACTGCAAGTGCAAGACTCAAAATTGAAGCTGTATAATCAAAACTGTGGACTACTTTGTAGGAAGTTGTGCTATATACTTTCACCTTCCTAATCAAAAAGGAAAAAAAGAGCTTTGTCACAAAGCATCTTAGAAATGAGTATAAAAAAATTACTTTTTAAAATTCAATATATGAATATTAAAACATACAACAATGAAGAAAAATGATTAGTAACATTAGTTACAAAGTAATTTATCACTGAATCTCTTTTAAAAACGTACACTCGTGGCGGATTCATGTTGATGTATGGCAAAACCAATACAATACTGTAAAGTAATTAGCCTCCAGTTAAAATAAATAAATTTAAATTTTAAAAAAATGAGCTCTTTTTTATTGTTTGCATAAAGACTTCAACCAGCCACCAGAAGGACAGACCACTGTCTCCTGAAGATGAAACTCAAAACTAAAGAAACAGTATCAAAGTCCATCAAAGTCAAAAGAATAGGGTTTCTCAGCTTCACTCATCGTTACTGACACTGTGGGCAGGATAATTCTTTGTAATGGTGGCTGTCCTGTGCACTGCAGGATCTTCAGTAGCATTTGTGACCTCCTCTCCCTACATACCAAGAACACTCTACCCCCAGGTTGTGAAAATAACTGAAAATGTCCACAGAGAGTGCGAACAGCCCTGAGCGACAAACGGCACTCGGTTGAGAACTACAATGAACAGAGCTAAACTTACCAAGAGCTTTTGAGGGGACGCATCTAAAAATCAAGTCCCAAACTGTCTAGTAATACCACTGCAGGGAATCTGCTTTATATTTACATGGTAAGTTCCTCTGTATCAGAAGTATTTTCTAGCTTTTAAAATATGTATACGTTTTAATAAATATGCTGAAAAACCAAGGCTTTACATAACAGTGAAAAAAGAAATATGGAAATAAAAGGAGCAACAACAGATAAATGAAAGTAAACTCTAGAACTGGGTCATCGCTCTAGCCACACGTGGCTCATGAGCACTAAAAATGTGGGCAGTGAAAAAGAAGTGAATCTATTTTATTTGATTTTAAAATTGAGGCAGTATAAAAATATTTTTCTATTAAATACAACTATATTTCACTTAAATCATAAAGTATCATCAGGCATGTATATGAGGCTGAACTTGTTTCTGGTCTATCATTAATAATTTTATGCTGATTACACACTAAAATAATATTTTAGAGTAAATATAGTATTAATTTTACCTTTTAAACACGGCTGGCAAAACTGAAAATTACATACGTAACTCAGACTCTGTTTCTGTTGTATAGCACTGNAATTATTTTAAAAGAATATTCAAATGATTCAATAAATTCCTGAAGTATATAAATTAAAGCAAAAAATTACATCAAGGAAGAAAATAAGTTTGCTATGTATAAATGAAAGGTCAAAACTATTTTCAACTCAACAGATTTTTTTCATGGAAATCATTTGGCAGCATATTAATGCTATCACAAGTTGTAGAGAAATAACAGTTCTTCAAGCAGTAAACATGTGCACACTAAGAATGATTAAGAAAGAAAATTAAAATGCTAACCTATCCAGTGAGCCAGAGAGTAACCTCTGTCCAGAGCTGCTGAGACATAAACATGTCACAGTTTTATGATGATTTTTCAAAGACACTAGCAACTGTCCTCCTTTTAGCACATCCCAGACTTTAACATACCGACCTCCTATAAAAAGAAATAATCATTAGTTTAATTTGGAAAACAACTGAAAAGCACCGTAAAATCATTCTTCAAAGGAATTTTGTACAAAAATGGGAAAGGATAACGAAGATATCGCTTCCTAAAAATTTTATGAATCCCAACAAAACTGAAAAACTTCTCTATAACTTTTACTCTAAGAACTGGAAGCATTCTTAAAAGCAATTCAGTCCAATGGTTTAAAAAGAAATTTTTTAATATGGCATCTTTTCTTTCAGTTAAGTATTAAGCAAAAGTCTAGCAGGTAAAACAGAAAAAAGAGGCTGGAGAGCTAGGGGTGGGAGGGGACAAGGAAGCTGGGGTTCGTGGGGACAAAGTTATTACCCATCCTGAATGTGAAAAAGGGCCTGCCCTGTCTCCCCACAGCAGCCGCTCATGAAAGAGACCACGGTTCAAAACCACTGACCTCGTGCAGTGGTCAGACAGACCTCTCATTTTCAGGGTCTATTTATATTGGTTAAGGGATTGCCCAAGGTCACACAATCGATAGCGACAGACGGAGATCGGCACACAGACCTCCATTCTCCCTGTTCAACTTGTACGTACTTTCATTTCTCAAAATAACAGCAAGAAAAATAGAAACTCAGACAGTATTATCAACTTATTTTGAAATCAAAAGGTATGAGGAAAAGAGTATAAAACGGGATAACTTCTATTTGGATTTTAGAATTAAAAAACAAAGCAAAGCTATATACTACCTATGTATTCTTCTAATGCCAACACACGAATTTTGACTTAACAAATGAAAAAAGCCAATATACTACTTCCATTATAAATCTGAAAATGCACTATGAACAATAATGAAAAAAATGCCTCAGTCCCAACTTGACGAGAAATACACTGAGGCCACTCCGAGTCCACATCATCTCCTCCTCCAGCACTATCAGCTCTTTGCCGGGTAAGGCCATTTCAATCAAGAGTAAAAAGAGAGAAGCCTAATTCTAGATCTGAAAGAACCTGTGTTTTCAAAAGCAGCGACAGATCTCGTATGTAGGAACAACGGCAAGAGTCCGACCTGGATTTCTGGGTAAGTACACAACACAGGCTCTCAAATTCTGAGATTGCTGATTTGCTACTTACCACTTTTTCTTGGACAAATTACTTAAAACTTTCTCTCTGTTTAAGCACATCTTGAAGGCAATGGCACCCCACTGCAGTACTCTTGCCTGGAAAATCCCATGGGCGGAGGAGCCTGGTAGGCTGCAATCCATGGGGTCGCCAAGAGTCGGACACGACTGAGCGACTTCACTTTCACTTTTCACTTTCATGCACTGAGAAGGAAATGGCAACCCACTCCAGTGTTCTTGCCTGGAGAATCCCAGGGATGGCAGAGCCTGGTGGGCTGCCGTCTATGGGGTCACACAGAGTCGGACACAACCGAAGTGACTTAGCAGTAGCAGTAGGGGACTGGAGAGAATACGTTTATAAAAGCACAGTGCCTGGCTCATAGTAGGTACTCAGTAAATAAAAACTGCTCACCTATCCCACTTATCACCTGTCTGAGCAAAAAACTAAATGTGCAATTCAAGTGCACACTGACAAAGAAATACCTAACTCGAGACAAACAATATTGGTGAAGCAATTTTTAAAAGAAATACCTGCTGATACCAGAAGACCTCCAGAGGGAAAAAGCAGAACACTCTCCACTGGCTGTCCATGCTCGACAGAGATAACACTCTGGTTTGTTCGTGCATCAAACATCTTCACAGTATGATCATATGACCCTAAAACAAAAATGTGTGTGTGTGCATATTCAAACAAAACTTTTAAAAGGAGAAAAGGCTTAGATGAAATTTTTAAAGACATATGTATACTCAAGAAGATACAGTATTTCTAAACCATCTGTTACCACTGTCTGCTTCTGAAACACTAACCTACATGGAACCTTACACTATTCCTGCCTTCAGATGATTGAGTCATCTGGGAGTCTGACACAGACGCCCATGACGACTGGACTGCATCACCTCTGCTTCCTGACCACTTGGGGAGCTCTGAAAACCAGAGCACGATGTTTCAAATCACACGTGAAGGACCATTAAGAACAATCCCCCGAAGAAGAAAAAGAAAACAACAGGATAAACACATACATATTTCTTTGAAAAAGAATCCCAAAACAACATCCAAGTATATCAATAAAATTACCAACTTCAAGAGGGAGGAAAAGGATTTCACTAACCTGTGACAAAGAGATCTGGGTTCAGTTTGCTAGCACATCCACACCTCACATAATCAGAATGTTCTTTGAATGTCAGAATTTCTTTGGAGTTTGGAATATCCCATAATTTAACTGTATAATCATCAGCCCCAGAAACCACATGATATTTGTCAGCTGTAAAATCTACTGAATGAACTGCTCTGAAAAATCAAGAATCAATATATCAAAAAGCAAGAAAAAATTATTTCTGGTATCTTCTAACATCCTAAATAACAAGAAAAGCAGCTCATTTTCAGTAAGTAATTGTAGAGAGAAATCATGAGAGAAAAAGAAAATCTTAAAAATCATTAAAACACATTTATCCTCAAGCCAATTTAAAATGTATATATCCCTGGTACTATGAAGTTAATAAAAATACTGAACAACGGCCTTAAAATTATATTTTCTGATATGTTAACATTTCTATTTTGATGTTCAGTGGAAAGTTAACTGTTCTAAATGTTGGCACTAAGTTACTTTAATTTAAAAAATTTAAAAATGGGTAGTTCTTAAAAAATTCTAAGGAGACTTGACACTAAGCAGGATCATGTTCCATGAATTTGCTATGTTTAAAACATTTCACTGATGAACTAAGACTATCCTGATAATATACTATAAAAAACACTTTTGAGATTTAAAATCAACAATAAATTTCAGCAATGACACTGGTAATCCTGAAACAAAGTTATAAAACTGCCTTTGGCTGTTTAATTTTTAAGAAGCAAAACACCAAATACAAGTAGAAAAAAAAAAATCCCACTTTCCAACTTGATTTCAAAAAAACAAACTCTAATATAATCCAGGCCTCTTGAGTTCTCCATAACAGTTGTGAGGTTGCCTTTAGAACCTCAACGGGGTCACAAAACTCACTGAGAAGTTAATGAAAGCTATAGGACGTCTACATAAAGAAACGCACATTTCCTAAAATGTCGCAAAAAATTCTAGGGCATTCATGAGCCCCATCAAAATGGACCATAGGACTGAACCAGGTTATGCACTCTGTCTTAGAACAACCAGGAAATAAAGTCCATAATGGTACATAATCATCACAGAACTCTCTTTCTTTTGAAGCCGGTAAAACCAACAGAACTTACAACAAAGCAAAAGTACATAAAAACAACTATCTATAACTGTATGGTGACAAATATAACCAGTTTATTGTGACGATCATTACACAATATACACAAATACCAACTCATTATGTTGTACACCTGAAACTAACAGAATGTATGCTAATTATACTTCAATAAAAAAAATAAAACAAAACAACAAGTGTCTCTTACTTAGTATGGCCTTCAAACTGCCTGAGGGGAGCCCTCCCACTTATATCAAAAAGCTGAACACCACCATCTTCACTGCCAGCCACAAGGAGTCTACCATCCTGTCGAAAAGTAGCACAGTATGCTGTGTCTTTAAATCGGGAAAAGGTTTTTATAGGTTCTTGGGAGTATCGGCCATATATGTGAATCTACAAGATAAGAAACATAGCATTTTACTAGATGGCTCAAGAACAGCAGTAAATATAAATGACATAAAAGAAAAAATATTATATTTACCCTTGAAGAAGCTGTGACTGCATAGTTATATGGAGGCTGGGAAGAAAAGTCTACTTTTGACACTGCACCAAACTCCTTGATCTGAACAGGTGTCTTAATGAAAAATAATAGAGAGTATTAACAAAGTTACAACCATGCAGGCTACTTTGTACCTTGCCTTTTTTTCATTAACACATCTTAGCTAACTTTTCATATGAGCAATAGCTTTACCATCCATTATAAGATATTTCATAATTTACTTTACCAGTCCACTATTAACAAACAGGTTTTTCTGAGATTTCTAGTATTATAAATAATACTTCAATGAGCATCTTTACACATAAGGATAACATACACAAATTTTGGAGAGTTTATTCACTGATTAAGTTCCAAGCTGTGTAAATTACAAGACCGCAAGTTATTTTTATCGTAAGAGATAACGCCAGAATTGCCCTCTGAGAAGTTTGCGCCAATTTTCCCTACCTCAAGCTGCAATGATGATCAAAATTTTTCATTTGTGCCAACACTATACATGAAAAGGTATCTAAATTATTATTCAATAATTATCCAATTACTGTTTTAATTTGCATTTATTCAATTATGAGTGAAGTTGGAACTCTTTTAGTATACTTATTGGCCATTTAAATTTCCTTTCCTATAAACTTTCCAATCCCAACCTCTTTCCATTTTTCTATTGAGTCAATCATCTTTTTTATAAAGAAAAATCACTTAATTAGCCTTTTCAGATGGCACAGAATTCATTTTACATCCCTTCCTCCTGAGATTAAGAAAAAAAAATTTTTTTAAACCTTCTTTCATATGAGATTTAAGTTCTAAAATTTAATTCACTTGCACTGATTAATCATCTATTGTGTGTTAGATACCTGTATTATTAAACCGATTAAGGAATATGGACTTTTATATAACTCCAAGAAAAAAAAAAATCAGACATCAAATTTTCCACTTAAACTATAAGCTGCTGACAGATTATTTTTAGTTATTAACTCTTTACTAGCGTATCCAAAGTTTAACAAATGCTGGAGAAATTGGCATTAAGTGCAAAACAGTACTCCCTTAATTTTGTCTACACTTACCTTATAGTTGTTCCAGTACAGTGTATCTTGGGTGATTTTTTCACCAAGTATAGGATATGTCTGGATTGCTACAGGCTTATAACCAGCCATACTTTCATATAATTGCACTGTTATCCAAGGGTAACTAGTTTGAAACTGGTGTAATTAAAGTGACTGTCTTATGTCTGAAAAAAAAAAAAATTTTATATACACATTACTACTATTCATAAACCTGTATACAGTTACGATTCTCACTCTGTGTCTTTTCCAAAGGTTGTGTGGTAGCTTACAGATCAGTGATCAGTGACCATTTAACCTTAATACAGAAGAGACAATCTAAAGGAAGCAAGAAGAAAACAGACAGGGCTACCACAGTGAACTATCTGCCCAGTTACATGCAGAGACTACACACAAACGTTCCCACACCTCACTGACCAATTTACAACACTTGGGAATAAATCTGGCTCAGCCAACCAGTTGCCAAAGCAGAGAGAAACACACTGGCTTGGAACATTCATTTATTAACAACAAAAAATACTAACACGAAACTGCAACTACAAATGCTTCCTAAAATTAAACTTAAGACAACATTTAATCTGTAAGAATACAGTCTAGGGACCTGGGACTTCCCTGATGGCTCAACAGAGTAAAGTGTCTGCCCACATTGCAGGAGACCCAGGTTCGATTCCTGGGTCGGGAAGATCCCATGGAGAAGGACATGGCACCCCACTCCAGTACTCTTGCCTGGAAAATCCCACGGATGGAGAAGCCTGGTAGGCTACAGTCCATGGGGTCACAAAGAGTTGGACACGACTGAGCGACTTCACGTCACTAGGCACCTGACTTCCTGAAAGCCTAAAACTGCCAAGAAGAAAGCAGAGCTGATATTTTAATGTAGAAAAATAAAATTAAATTTAAAAGCTTAAAATAAAAATCTAATATTCTGATGTAGAAGATTAAAATTAAGTTAGTTAATTTTAAAAGGCTTAAACGTAAGAAAGAAAACAANCAGTCTTCTTGCCTAGAGAATCGCCATGGACAGAGGAGCCTGGGGAGCTAAGATCCATAGGGTGGCAGAGAGTGAGACACAACTGAAGCCACTTAGCACATATCCATCATCAAACAAATCACATTCATCTATAAAAAGTATACGTGGCTCACTGAGGACCCCAGAACAGACAGTTGGCCAGATCTAGCCTGTCTGTGGGCCTTAGCCCCTCACTAAAGCACGGCTGACCCTTGAACAGCAGTTTTGAATTGCATAGGTCTGCTTAGAAGCAGATTTTTTTTTCAACAGTAAATACCACAGTACTACAGAATTACGACTTGTTGAAAGCACAAATGGAGCCCAGGATGTGGAGGAATCCCATAGGGGCCCCCAAAGCTTCCTCACCGCAGTGTTCAAGGGTCAACTATATAGGCGATGGAGAACGTAACTGCCTCGAAAGAAGTACTTTACAGTGGTTTGCCAGATTAAAGTGCCGGACAGCATCAGAGGCAGGAGAGGGGAAGCAAGACGGTGCACAAGCACGGACGCAAGAAGTGATGTGAAAATGAACAGGAAGAAAACAATCAGAGTGGCAACAGTCTGAAAAAACCGGGACTGAATGAAAACTAGGTACCACTACATCACAAGGCAGAATACCAAAAGCACGCTATAAGTAATATACAGAAAACAGAACGCTCAGACGAGACTTTAACTGGGAGGCCACCAGAAACATTCCAAGTGTGCATTTCAGTTGGGCCTTTAACATAATATTAAAACCAATTAACCACTTAATAAGAGCGGGCCCTGAAAACTGAGAGAACCACATAAGCAAAGACAGAGATGGAAATCTGCCTACTACTTTGAAAGGGTGTGGATTGCTCCAGGGACTAATAATGGAGGACAGTAGAAGTGGACAGTGACCGTAGAGGAGGAAAATCTAGGTCGAAACTAAATTGTGAGGTTCCTGAGAGGTTGCTTAAGGAGTTTAGCCACTCCGCGGAGACCGGGAAGCCTCAGGGAAACAGGCTAGATAGCAAGGAAGGCCTGATGTGAGTCTGGGGTACCTTCATTGGGAGCCCCCTTTACCTCCGTGGCCCCGGACGGTCCGCCGAGACACCCCAGCGTCAAGGAGAATTTCTTGGACTCCGCCAGTCCTCGTCCTGACTATGCAGGAGAACATGCAGAAGATCACGTGGATACTGTAAGAAACCCCTGAAACACGCCGCGAACAGGAGAGCTCGTCGGGTCGCACGAAGGTGACGTCAGGGCGCAGGCTCCGGAGACGCACGCAGCCTGGGTGACGCAGGGGCGGGTCCTGTGGGTGGGGCTATGGTGGGGGAGGAGGCGTGGCCAGAGCGCGAGGCCAAGACCTGGCGATAGATCCAGATCCGTGGCAGAAATGAGGCTATTTCTGTAGTTACTGGGACCGTAAAGATCGCGCAGCACAGCGGCGGTAAAATACCTGGAAGTCCTCTCGGCTGCAACGACGCCGAACGCTTTTTGGCCGGAAACCGAAAGCAGAAATCGGAAGTGACGTCGCGATCACAACAAGCCGGGGCTTGGCTGAGGTCCTGCAGTGACTCTGGCCGCAGATGGAGAGGCCCGACTCGCTGTGGACTGTCGAGAGTGGTCGCCAGGCCCTGAGCCCCGACCCGGGCAGCATCCGGTCCCTGTTGCCGGGGCCAGCCCGCCGCGGTTGAGCCAGAGTTTCCGCCCGCCGTGCCGGAGCCGCGCTGGGATTTTTTTCGGGCAGACCTGGCGGGTGGCGACAGAACGAGACTTCCCTTCTGCCACAGTCCCCCCTCCAGCGGGTTCCTGTCCTGGGACGCCGGGACACCTGTCGCCTGTGAGGCATCATTCATTCTCATAGCACCTTCCTTTCCTCGTAGGGCAACTCCAGGATGAAGAAGAACGGGGGGCGGGGGGTTCCTGTTAATTAGCACCCACTGGGGAATAACCCAGTTGCCCATTTTATTTCGTTAGGGCCGCTCTACCCCTTCTCCCTGGGCTCTGACTGGTTGAGGTGATCCTAGCCTTACCTCTTTTTTTCTCACCGCCTCCTCTTCTGGATCGTCTCCCCCTCCCCGCCCCTTCTTTTCTTATACTTCAAAATTATGGCTTAACCGGTCAGTTTTGCCTCTCCTGCTCTCTAGACTGGTGCCAAGATGAGCATTCTATTTCCACTTGGTTTAGAAAGAATTGGTTTCTTTTGCCTTAGGGCTGCTGTTTATTTTAATGAACGGAGTGATGGGAGTCGTGAGCTCCCCGTTTCTCTTCTCGACGGTGGACATTGATTATGATTACCTGCCCTGGCTACTCAAAGGATTGTTATAAAAATTAAATAAAAATATAAAAAGGATTGTTATAAAAATCTCGGAAGATGTTTTAAAACTGTAAACAGGGGCTATCTGTAAAATGTATGATTTCCCAACTTTTGCTCCACTGTGATCCTCTTTTAGCTCCAATTAGTTACAACTTTAAAACACCCTGCACCCTCAAAATTTCTAAGAGGCAGTAAGCCTTAACGTGATAAAATTGTTTTGTTTCGTCCCTAAGTCCTGTCCCACTCGTTTTGCGACTCCGCGGACGGCAGCCTGGCAGGCTCCTCTGTCGATGGGGTTTCTCAAGCGAGAATACTGGAGTGGGTTGCCATTTCCTTTTTTCCCCACACAGGGATTGAACCCGCATCTCCTGCATTGGCAGGCGAATTTTTTACAACTGAGCCACTGGAAAGACTATGAAAAAATTAACTGGAGGTTATTTATTTTCTTCCTGTCGCAATGACTATATATCTAGGACAATTATATATCTTGGAGTTCTTTTTTTTTTTAGAAAAAGCAAATTTAGGTACAAAAATGAAATTTCTCTTCGGATTATATACATTAAGGTCCATAGGAAAGTGCCAGTGATTAACTTACTGAAAACTCATTTAAAACAGTGGTAAATGATTCAGTAACAGGTGTGCTTATAACCTGTATTTTGAGAATTCACATTTTTTGAGTTTATGTCTTGACAATATTTGGATAAAAATCATTAATCCTTATTTCTTAATACTTATTACAAAGATTGGGGCCAAAAATTATACTTAAATCTTAATATCCTAGAGATGCTGAAGCAAAGGAAACAATCTATTTTTTATTTTTCATAAAAATGAAAATTGTCATTTTTCATATTAATAAAAACCTGTATTAAGTTGCTAACACTTGATCTGGACAAAAACTGATTAATAAATATGTCTTCAGTTATCATAACCAAGACTTTGTAAGCCTTTCACTACTCAGGAATCAAGGATACTGTAGTTGGTGATATATTTGGCTACAAATGGGTTCTACCTTTTTCTTAAATTCAAACTGAGAGCAAGTTATAAACAGCATGTTAAAAATGAGCATTAGATTAGAGGTTAATATTCTTTACATGGAAAGTTTATTTTTGTTGTTAGCCTGATTTTTAAACAATCCAGTTTGAGGTATTCAGGAATAGGAAAGGGAAGGTAAGGGTAAGTACAGTTTGTTGGGACCTAGTAATGGAGGTGAAAATGTTGCTGTATTTCATCTGATCTTTGTCAAGATCCTGTGAGATTATTGGTATATCCCCATTTTACAAGTGAGACTGAGGCTTAGAGAGGTTGAGGAACTTATACAGATTCACATCAGCTAATAAATGGTGAAACTTGGATTCAGACCCAGGTTTTTCTACCTTTGAACATTGTAAGCTTTTTAATATCTATCGATGCTTGTAAGAGCACTGTTTGCATATGTGATTGAAAATGATTATTTTCCGTACATTAAGTTGATATACTTTTAATTTTTTTCTTACAGATGTTTTAATACCCAAATTCAAAGAATACGTAGTATACCATTCTTCTAAAATCAAGAGGAAATCATGAAGAAATGTTTTAACTGTTGAAACTCAGTTGAAATCATGGCTACATCAGCAAATCTGGATATTGGAGCGCAGCTGATAGTGGAAGAGTGTCCTAGCAGTTACAGTCTAAGTGGCATGCCAGACATTAAAATAGAACATCAGCTGGACTCAAGTGCAGAAGAAGGGTCAGCTCAGGGTGTCGCCATGGGAATGAAATTCATACTGCCTAACCGATTTGATATGAATGTCTGTTCTCGGTTTGTGAAGTCCTTAAATGAAGAGGATAGTAAAAATATTCAAGATCAAGTTAACTCTGACCTGGAGGTGGCATCTGTCCTATTTAAAGGTTGAAAGTTATGGTATAAATATCTGCATTTGTTTTGTTTTTGTTTGTTTGTTTTTACCTTTCTGTTCATGAAATTTTAGTTTGGGAAGAGAGTTTGGAAGTCACCTTGTAATATGGTTTTCTAGACTCTCACAGAAACCAGAATTAAATAATTTCATGTTATATAATGTCCATAAGTACATGTTGATTTTTTTTTAATTTCTTGTTTGACCTTTGTTTACTTACAAATTCTCTACTAAAGTTTCTTAAAGTACCTTTTAAAATTATAGGAGAAAAAAAATGATGTGTGCCTTTTATAAATGAATTAATTCCATGAATATGTGATTGGCATTAGCTTACTGTGCTTTAATGCAGTGAAATCTGTCATCATACTGTAGATTTACTTTTATAACCATCTACTGAGTAAAAAATACCTCTCTGGATAATATTGCTCAAGATTAATACTGATTTTTTTTTTTTCTGGAACTTTTACTAGTACAAATTTTTTATGGCAAATAATAATGTCACCTGAGAACCAGTTGAAGATATTATACATATTGTATTTTTTTAATGTAAACATTGACATAGAACTTTGAAATGCTTTGTTGTTAAAATAGTGTTTTAATGTGTTTAAATTAATTTTACCTAGCTGAATGCAATATCCATACATCTCCTTCTCCGGGAATTCAAGTAAGGCATGTCTACACTCCATCTACAACAAAGCACTTCTCACCCATAAAGCAGTCCACTACTTTAACCAACAAACACAGAGGAAATGAGGTCTCAACCACACCTCTGTTAGCAAATTGTAAGTATTTCCCACTGCTGTATGAAAATATTGTTATTGCTAATGTAATAGTTTCAAGAGTTTGGCCGAAACATTATTTTCATTAAATGCATATCCTGTTTTGGAAAGCATAAGTGATATCCTGATAGTTTTAGTAATTTAAAGCTTTCACATATTATCACATACTCAAATATATCATGTTTTATGTTTCTCTGTTGAGAACAGATTAAAACTTTAATTCTTAAAACCTTCATAGTTTTACTATAAAAACNACATACTCAAATATATCATGTTTTATGTTTCTCTGTTGAGAACAGATTGAAACTTTAATTCTTAAAACCTTCATAGTTTTACTATAAAAACTATAGTAAAAAGTTTAGTAAAAAACTATAGTAAAAAAATGAATTATAAAACTATAAAAAATGAGTTATTCTGAACTTTGGGCAAAGCAAGACATTGTCTTTTTGTGTTCTTGGAGTGGGTTTTACTTGTAAACTAGATCACTGATCAACAAGTGATTTGTAGTAAAAACTGAGTGATCTCTAATATTTTTAATCAGAATAGAATATGAATATGAAACCACCTCCGTAAAAACTTTGAATTTATAATTTTTAAAATGTAGAATTATTCTAAAAGAAATAAAATGAAGATTTTCTCTGTAAGTTAGAAAATAGTCTATATAGTTCAGATTTCTTAATGAGAGAAAACCAGTCAGCAGTTTGATGTTAGGAACTGTATTTGAGAATATAAGGTAAATGTATCTATATCCTAAAGCATGGTGAAATATATGTCTTTACTTTGGAAACATTATATCCTTCCAGATTTTGAATCAAAAGCTGTGACAGGTAAGCCAGAAAGAGTTCATGACTCTTAACTCCAACTCAGGCTGATTTTTGTTTTATTGACATTTATGTAAATTTGCATGTGGCTCCCAGTTGCTTTCCTTTCTGTATTAAGGCCACCCAGTCATATCACCTGAAGTCAAGGATTGAGTGATACTAATTTTAAAGTGAGCTATGATATAACTGTGCCTGTTTGGCTTTGTTTTAAAATAAAGAGATTACCTTAAAATATTCCAGCCATAGTTGTTGTTGTTTTTTTAAAACATACTGAGAGGCTTAAGGGATCCTAGTTCCCCAACCAGGAATGAAACCCAGGCCCCTGCATTTAGAGCACTGAGTCCTAACCACTGGACCACCAGGGAGTTTCCCAAAACCATAGAGTTTTTGAGCTTAAAAAAAACAGCTGGAGATCATGTGGTTCACAGCCCTCATGATACAGACAAAAATGTTTAATCAGCTCTCCAGGCTCCCACAGCTAATTGGCCAGAGCTAGGTCTGCACTCAAGAATTTACTCGCAAGGCTAGTTTTTCATTTCCTCAGTTCTCCTAAAGTTAAGAAGTACTCATTATTTCAAGAAATAATATTTGGGACTTAAAGGAATTCAGTCAATTAAAACACAAGAGTCTTTTAGACCCAACTTCCTTATAAGCTTGGACAAAGAGAGATTTTAAACTTTTTATTTACTTATTATTTTTATTTGTCTGTGCCAGGTCTTAGTTGGGGCAGGATCTAGTTCCCTGAGTAGGGATTGAACCCCGGGCCCCCTGCATTGGGAGCACAGAGTCTTAGACACTGGACCACCAGGAAAGTTCCAAGAGAGATTTTAAAAATTAAGTACCTAAACCATTTCTTTAATTTATAAGATCAGTAACAATTCAAATTGTTAATAATTGATCAATTTGCATATTCATTGACAGTAACACTTTGCAGCTGTCAGAATTGCCTTAAACATATATGAGTCAATTCTCAGACTCTTATATGTTTAAGATAATGCTGACATTTGCAAATGTTAGGCTATATTTTAAGTTGAAAAGTGAAAGTGTTACTCAGTGGTATCTGACTCTTTGTGACCCCGTGGACTATAGTCTGCCAGGCTCCTCTGTCCATGTAATTCTCCAGGCAAGAATACTGGTGTGGTAGCCATTCCTTTCTCCAGGGGATCTTCCCAACCCATGGATTGAACGTGCATCTCCTAAACAATAAAATGATGGATTGTGTTTTGGAGAAGAAAATTGCTACACGAACATAAACAATGAGATGATGATAGTGTACCCTACAGATACACATGAAACTTCTTTATGGTATTGTTTCAGCTTTATCTGTTCACCAGCTGGCTGCCCAGGGAGAGATGCTCTACCTGGCTACTCGAATCGAACAAGGTACTAGCCTATTTTTAAGAATGTATTTAAAACAAATTTAATAGGATTTGTCAGATTTGTTATTATTTTATTTTTATACAAGAGAGTATAAAAACAAAAGAGAAATGCTTGTATAATCTCACCAGGCAGATAACCCAATAGATCATTTAAAAAATAATAATCTAATAAAATAATAAAAAGATTATTTAAATAATAATAATAGATTATTTTAAAAATAGTAATGTCATGTATAGAAGTTACAGCTTCACTTACCACCCTAGACTTTTCTCCAAATGCACACACTGTAAGTTTCTTACATTTTCAGAAGACTTTTCTGGAGAATATTTCTATTTATACTTGGGGCTACATGTGAGACCATGTATATGCTTTTTTTAAAAAAAAATATACACACTGCATTACCCTTTACTTTTTTTCACTTAAATTTTGAGATATTTCCGTGTAAACACACAAAGATCCGTCTCATTCTCTTTTAATAGGTCTGTGGTTTTGCATTGTATTGCATGTGTATATGCTATGTTCTTTATTTTTTAATGAGTCCCCCTGGTAGTAGTTGATTCCAGTTTGTTTTTATTTTAACAATATTGTTGGCATTGTTTTGAAGTATATCCATAGGGTAAATTCCTATATTTACTGAATCAAAAGGTACATGAATTTTTACTTATATATATATATAACCAGATGTTTGCCCTGTCCTCACACCAGAGTTAGAGTTTCTGCTTCCCCATAACTTCACTGACACGGAATACTATCAGACTTTAGTCTTTGCTAATCTCATGGGTGAAAAATGGTATTTCATCCTGGTTTTGTTTGCCTTTTTAAAATTATGGTCTATTTGAATTTCTTTTTGTGTGAACTGCCTGTTTTATATTGATTTATATGAGCTCTTACCTACATTAAAGAAGTTTACTTTTTGCTTATGTTGCATATAATTTTTTCCCAGTTTCCCATTTTTCCTCTGACTTTATATTTTCAAACAAAAGCTTAACATTTTTAAGTGGTAAACTTTTATCCTTGTGATGACTGAGTTTTAAATGTTGCTTAGAGATGATTTCCTACTCCAAGTTTATAAATAAATTCACTCATGCCTTATTCTAGAATTTCTGTGGTTTCCTTTTTTACATTTCTTTAACCTGTGTGCAACATGTTTTGATGTAATGAGGTAAATATGGAGCTTTACTCTTATTTTCATTTTTCGAAAAAACAGCCAGTTGTCCCAACATTATCAGTTGAATGCAGGGCATATGATTAAAGAGTGGTTTAATCATGTCATTATAAGAAAGGCTCATTTCATCATTTAGAATCATGTCATTCTTTTATAAGAAAGACTTATTTTATCTTTTGTTTATAAGTATATGAAGGTCTTATTCTCAATATACTAAATAAATTTAGGGACGAAACTGTGGACCCAGTAGACTGAGTCTAGGGAACAAAATTGGTTTTGAGGTAGAATTGCATAAAGCTGTTTTTCAAATGATTCAGTTTTCATTCACATTATAATACCAGAAATTTGAGAAAATTCAAAGGCAGCAATGTTCACTAGCTTTAATAAGATTTTGGACTTTCTATAATATGTATTTTTATAATACTAAGGGCTATCATTAACCTAATTTTTATCATGATCCTGCCAGTTTTACATTTAAGATGAGCAAGGTCTTATTCTGGATGTTAGAGAAATTAAATTATATGCCTAGAGTCACACTGCTGGAAAGCGACAGTCAGCATTCAAACTCTGGTCTCCTGATTCTGAGTCCGGTGTTCTACGGACTGTCCTGTACCTAGGATTATGTTGTATCCAGTAGTTTATACTTTTAGTAATGTACCGTTTGAACTCAGCTATGTATATTGAGGCATATTTTAATACATTCAGACTGAAAATTGCAAAAACGCAGTAGGAGTTCAGTGAACCCGAATCAGCACAGTATGAACCTCATTGAGTAATAGTCGCCTTTCTAGAATGCCAGTATTTTCATAGCAATATTAATTTGTGGTTGTTAAATTAGATCACAAAAATTGCTTTTCTTTTAAATAGAAAATGTTATCAACCACACGGACGAAGAAGGATTTACCCCTCTGATGTGGGCTGCAGCACACGGGCAAATAGCTGTGGTAGAGTTTCTACTTCAGAATGTAAGGAGAACGCCTCAGACAATGTATATGTACAGTTACTCAAGTTCAGTTAAGTATACAGTAGTTTTTGTATCTCCAGCCAGCTAGATGTAATGGTAGAGGATCAAAAAAAGAAAGTTCACATGCTCTTGCTCATATGCTTTTGGAACTCGGATCTAGAGTAACAGGCAAGTCTAATCCCTCATGAAGCAGTGAGAGACGAGCGAATGCCCAGCCCCTCCTCAGTACAATGGGGAAAAGTTTGTAGGAGAAGCTTCTTGGAGAAGATATAATTTGGCTCCAAGTGGCAAGACAGTTAGGATCCAGGCAGAGGGAGAAAGGAAGACCTTCAGATGACCTTGATAACAGAGCATCCAGGAGTAGACGTTTGTGTTAGTACTGTTAACCCCAGAACATTACCTGACCTATAATTATTATTGACGAAAGTAACAATATTCTTATTTTCAAAAAACTGAGAAGTCTTTTCTCTCCGTTTCCCACTCCAGGGTGCTGATCCCCAGCTTTTAGGCAAAGGTCGAGAAAGTGCACTGTCATTGGCCTGTAGTAAGGGCTACACAGATATTGTCAAAATGCTGCTGGATTGTGGAGTTGATGTAAATGAATACGATTGGGTGAGTCAATAATACGGATTTTTAGGTTTTGGAAAACTATATTTTATTAAACACTTAGAAGAATACCTTTAGTTAATGGAACACCTAGAAGAGAAAGTTACTGTCCTAATTCTGATTTAAGAATTCCTCACAAAATTTTTAGATTAAACTACTTTTACATGCCCAGTTCTTAGTAAAGCTTCACACAGCAGCACTAACTTATTTGAATCTTATCCTTCAAAAGCTAAATCACCTGTTTTTTTCCCCCAGAATGGAGGGACACCTTTGCTTTACGCTGTACACGGAAATCATGTGAAATGTGTAAAAATGCTCTTAGGTAAGCAGGCAAAAGTGGAAATATTTAGAAAATGCCACATGAAGATGTTATTTTTTTACAAGCTGGCCTCACGAGCATCATGAGCTGTCACTGAATACATTTGCACCCCTGGAGCACCCCCTTCCCTAAGGCTCTCATGTAAGCCACAGCTCCATCCCACGGCACGCCTGCAGTCACAGCATCTGTCCCTGCTGCGTTGCTTTCAGAGCTCACATGTGAACCCATGGCTTTTTTCTCTCTTCTCTATCTGCAGTGTCTTTAAGCCGAAGTTCTATCTGTAGTTGTGTATTAGCTTCAGTTGCTCTAGAGGATGCCTGTATGTTTAAAGTGTCTTCCCTCTGACCCACCAGAGTGAATTCTATGCCCTTCCTGTACTCTGTACTTTGTCAGACCATCCCGAAAATACCCTCCAGATTTGCTAACAAGCTGTCCTGCTGTTTGCACATGAGCCACCATAGACAAATACATCCAGGTGTTTGTTTTGTTTATGTAGATGTTTCTATTTTGGTATAGAAAATGGAGCCGACCCAACAATTGAAACTGACTCTGGGTATAATTCTATGGATCTAGCTGTAGCCCTGGGCTATAGAAGTGGTAAGTGTTTTAGAATTCTCAGCTTCCATTTTAGTAAAGTTCTATGATAATAGAAGCCAGTGGTCCAGACTGTTCTCACCACTGGCCATGGAACATGTCTGTTATCTTGACTCCTGACATACACTGTTAATTGTGGGCAAAATCAACAGATTCCTACAAAGTCTAGAAATGAGTTTGTTACTGTTACTTTTCACCCACCCAAATAATTAGTTGCTGGAGGATAAGTGCACACCTATCTACAGATGTGTTTAATGTTTCCTAGCACACTGTTTAAACAATGCTTGATGGTTGCCCTTTCTCTGTTCCTTAGAACAGCCTTATATTCTGGACTCTTCTTCAGTTCCAAAATTTAGAACCCAAAACAGAAAAATCCAATAACTTGAACAACTGTTAAAGCCAATGATAGACTAAGTTTTACGTATTGCATTGTAATCTTATCTCCCTCAAACCATGAGTCTATCCTAATGAGAAATTATTTTAGGAAAAAGTTGGTGAGGTTAAGTTGAATTTGATGGTTTTTAAAATTTTGTAATGAGCGTGCTGTAGTCTTGATCACCCGTCTGTTTAGTTCAACAGGTTATTGAGTCCCATTTATTGAAACTGCTTCAGAACATCAAGGAGTAGACAGAGTCATCAGAAAGTGTCGTCTGCCCTTCAGTTTATCTTCGGCCCTTATAAATGATAGTTTTGTTTACTTATAAATTTTTACCTCAGTTGCAATATTTACTGATTTTTAGTAAGTTTTAATAAGTATTCCTCTGAGTCACTGGTTTATAAAAAAGTTAATGTTGATGGGTTTTCTTAATAAATGTGTTTTACTGCATATTTAAAATTATAAGTGAGTGTTTTGTGGCATGTAAATTTTTATGATACAGATGGTTATCTGTCTTTGTATCAAGTGCTGTAATTTAATGTTTTCAGAAATTATTCCTCCCTATTCATCTTCACTCTTGTATTAACTCATTGACTTTATATAGGGTTTGCTATAAATCCATAGAAAAAAATTTGTTATTATTGAATTTCAAAATGCACAGTGTGATTGTTTACAAAATGATGTTATAAATGAATAAAGTCCTTTTTTGCTGTTTGCCTGCAGCTTTTTCTTTATAATTACATAAGATTATTAAGGGCATTGTTTAGGATTTTTAGTTTAACCCTCTGTCCTGCCAGGGTACTCCATTAGATCAAACAATACAGTTAAAATAAATTCAATGTAAGTTAATCAGCATAGACTTATTACCATTTTTAGAAGTATATTGAGAATATTTTTCTCCCGTGAATAAGCTTTTCGGTAGGAAAAGTCGTCTGGGAAAGAGAACTCATTTCTTCAATGAAAGTCAGATGTTCTTTACTTCCACTTCAGGAGCACTATAAACTCACGCTGCACCAGCATCTGGAAGAGAGAGCAGGAGCTCGCAGTTGGTGTGACCACTGAGGGTGGGACTTGGGTTAAGTCACTTCATCTGGAAAACAGGTGTGATATCAGTTACTACAGTGGGCTGCAAGCCACATAAACTTGATCTAGCTAATTTAAGCAAATGGGAATTAATGGAAGGAAAAGCTGAAGAAGTAAGCTGTCCCAAAGGTTGAAACTAGACCAGCTATCTCAATCAGGAAGTCATGGCCAGCCATATTGGGTGCCTCTTTGTTATGCTTAAATCCCCTCATTCATCATTGGGCTCAGGATTAAATTTTCCAGGAGGCAGAAATCCATTTCCCCTGGATATAAATGCACCACTGTATAGAGTTGAGGGGAGAAAGGGGATGACTGTTTAACAACCCACCCTTGCCCCCAGACCACCTGGAAGGCAGGAGGCACAGTCTGCCTAAGGAAAACCACGGGGAGAAAAAAATGATAGATGTTCGCTCCAAAGGCAAGCTCAGTCGTATGTGAAAATGGTACTAGTGCTTCCCCCACGTCAGGCACATGCTTTAAACTGATTTTACCTAACACCACTCACCCTTCCATTTGGTTCTTTTTCCTACTAATAGCCCGTATCCATGAAGTGTTAGTTCCTATTCGTATTGCGTGTGTGTGTCTATGTGGGTATATGCACTCAGTCACTTTGTGATCTGACTCTTTGTGATTCTATAGACTGTAGCTTGCCAGGCTCTGTCCATGGAATTTTCCAGGCATGAATGCTGGAGCGGGTTGCCATTTCCTCTTCAAGGGATCTTCCCAACCCGGGGATAGAACCAACATCTCTTGCTTCCCCTGCATTGCAAGCTAATTAATTCATTACTGCTGAACTATCGAGTAACAATATCCAGTGATCCGTTTGGGCATATCACTCGAGTATTGTTTATAAGTGCTCTCCACAAGAGAACAGGCACCAAAAAACATATGCTGGGATTGACTCTAAAATAACCACTTCTCTCCTGGTCTGACTCAGGTTGACAACTAATGGATCTCAGAGAATATCTTGAACAAAATTCCCCTTTCCAATGCTATGCCTTTTAGCCCCAGGGTCCCTGATAACCAGCCCCAGAAAACTCCTTTAAGAAATAGACAAAGTTAATTAAAACAACAGGAATGATAATTAGGGCCAGTTATAAAATTCCTCTTTTAAAAATTAACTACCTTTTAGGTAGTGTTTGTTGATTGCATAAAAATTTATTTAGAGCTCATGTACCAGACACTGCTTGATGTGAGGGTTAAATATTGAGCAAAAACAGTCCTGTGTCAAGGTGCTCACGGCCTAGTACAGGACTAGGGCTCATTACTGCCACAGAGTGAAATACATTAGCAAAATTTTTCAAGGGACTTCCCTGGCCATCCAGTGGTTAAGAGTTCATGCTTCCCAGTGGGAATTTGCTCTATGACTCAGGGAACTCAACCAGAGCACTGCAATGACCTAAAGGGGTAGAATGGGGAGGGAGGTACAAGAGGGAGGGGACATATACCTATGGCTGATTCATGTTGGTGTTTGGCAGAAACCAACACAATACTGTAAAGCAATTATCCTTCAATTAAAAATAAATTTTTAAAAAATAGCAGATCAAATAATCATCAAGTATTAAAGTAGAAATGCATGCTGCAACTGTTATCTCTACAAAGCAAAATATTGACAATAAACATTTTTAATAGAAAAAAAAAGGAATCCTTGCTTTCACTGCAGGGGTGTGGGTTTGTTCCCTGGTTGGAGAATTAAAATCCCACATACTGCATGGAAAGATCAAAAAATTTTTTTAAAACTCCAATTTTCAAAAAGTTTAAAGCTTTTATGCTTATGTAAGTTTAACACCTGTCAAAGATTTTATTCAGCTAATTAACTGGTAAGGAAACCAGTAAGATGTTAAAACTAATTTCAGGAGCTAGGTATTTTAGGCAATATTAGTAAAAGATTGCTGAATGAGACACAAATCTGATTAATGCCCAACAAAGCCATAAACCCTAACCTTTAATCATAAACCATAATCTTTTCCACAGGACAGAAATTACGGCATCGCTAAGGACAGAAATCTACAAGCTAACGTGACTTCACTAAAACTGGTACTTTCAATCAACAATAAACAGTTTTACCTCTTGATGAAGGTGAAAGAGGAGAATGAAAAAAACTGGCTTAAAACTCAACATTCAAAAAATGAAGATCATGGCATCTGGTCCCATCTTCATGGCAAATAGATGGGAAAACAATGGAAACAGTGTCAGACTTTATTTTCTTGGGCTCCAAAATCACTACAGAGGGTGACTGCAGCCACAAAATTAAAAGACTCTTGTTCCTTGGAAGAAAAGTTATGACAAAACTAGACAGCATATTAAAAGGCAGAGACATTACTTTTCAGACAAAGGTCCCTCTAGTCAAAGCTATGGTTTTTCCAGTAGTCATGTATGGATGTAAGAGTTGGGCCATAAAGAAAGCTGAGCGCCGAAGAATTGATGCTTTTGAACTGTGGTGTTGGAGAAGACTTGAGAGTCCCTTGGACTGCAAGGAGATCCAACTAGTCCATCCTAAAGGAAATCAGTCCTGAATATTCATTAGAAGGACTGATACTGAAATTCCAGTACTTTAGCCACCTGATGCAAAGAACTGACTCCTTGAAAAAGACCATGACTCTGGGAAAGATTGAAGGCAGGAGGAGAAGGGGATGACAGAGGATGAGATGATTGGATGGAATCACTGACTCAATGGATATGAATTTGAGCAAGCTCCTGGAGATGGTGAAGGACAGGGAAGCCTGGCATGCTGTATTCCATGGGGTCGCAAAGAGTTGGACACAACTGAGAGGCTGAACAACAACAGTGAGTTGAACTAAGCAGTTTCCCCTGGATTAACCAATTAGTTCTCAAATTTTAGTGTATATCAAAACCATTTGTTCAGTTCAGTTCAGCCTCTCAGTCATGTCTAACTCTTTGCAATGCCATGGACTACAGCACACCAGGCTTCCCTTTCCATCACCAGCTCCCAGAGCTTGCTCAAACTCATGTCCATCGAGTTGATGATGCCATCCTACCATCTCATCCTCTGTCCTCCCCTTCTCCTCCTGCCTTCCATCTTTCCCAGAATCAGGGTCTTTTCCAAGGAATCAGTTCTTTACATCAGGTGGCCAAAGTATTGGAGTTTCAGCTTCAGCATCAGTCCCTTCCAATGAATATTCAGTACTGACTTCCTTTAGGATGGACTGGTTGGATCTCCTTGCTGTCCAAGGGACTCTCAAGAGTCTTCTCCAGTGCTACAGTTCAAAAGCATCAATTCTTCGGCGCTCAGCTTTCTTTATAGTCCAACTCTCACATTCGTACACGACTACTGGAAAAACCATAGCTTTGACTAGACAGACCTTTGTTTGCAAAGTAATGTCTCTGCTTTTTAATATGTTGTCTAGTTTCAATTCAGTTCAGTCACTCAGTCATGTACGACTCTTTGCGACCCCATGAATTGCAGCACGCCAGGCCTCCCTGTCCATCATCAACTCCAAGAGTTCACTCAGACTCGCGTCCATCGAGTCCGTGATGCCATCCAGCCATCTCATCCTCGGTCGTCCCCTTCTCCTCCTGCCCCCAGTCCCTCCCAGCATCAGAGTCTTTTCCAATGAGTCAACTCTTTGCATGAGGTGGCCAAAGTACTGGAGTTTCAGCTCTAGCATCAGTCCTTCCGAAGAAATCCCAGGGTTGATCTCCTTCAGAATGGACTGGTTGGATCTCCTTGCAGTCCAAGGGACTCTCAAGAGTCTTCTCCAACACCACAGTTCAAAAGCATCAATTCTTCAGCGCTCAGCCTTCTTCACAGTCCAACTCTCACATCCGTACATGACTACTGGAAAAACCATAGCCTTGACTAGACGGACCTTAGTTGGCAGAGTAATGTCTCTGCTTTTGAATATGCTATCTAGGTTGCTCATAACTTTTCTTCCAAGGAGTAAGCATCTTTTAATTTCATGGCTGCAGTCACCATCTGCAGTGATCTAGGTTGGTCATAGCTTTTCTTCCAAGGAACAAGCAACTTTTAATTTCATGGCTGCAGTCACCATATGCAGTAATTTTGGAGCCCCAAAAAATAAAGTCTCTCACCATTTCCACTGTTTGCCTATCTGTTTACCATGAAGTGACGGGACAGGATGCCATGATCTTAGTTTTCTGAATGTTGAGTTTTAAGCCAACTTTTTCACTCTCCTCTTTCACTTTCAACAAGAGGCTCTTTAGTTCTTCTTCACTTTCTGCCATAAGGGTCATGTATCTGAGGTTATTGATATTTCTCCCAGAAATCTTGATTCTAGCTTGTGCTTCATCTAGCCCAGCATTTTGCATAATGTATTCTGCATATAAGTTAAGTAAGCACGGTGACAATATACACCCTTGACATACCCCTTTCCTGATTTGGAACCAGTCTGTTGTTCCATGTCCAGTTCTAACTGTTGATTCTTGACCTGCATACAGATTTCTCAAGAGGCAGGTCAGGTGGTCTGGTATTCCCATCTCTTTCAGAATTTCCCACAATTTGTTGTGATCCACACAGTCAAAAGCTTTGGCGTAGTCAACAAAGCAGATTTTTTTTTGGAATTCTCTTGCTTTTTTGATTATCCAGGGGATGTTGGCAATTTGGTCTCTGGTTCCTCTGCCTTTTCTAAATCCAGTTTGAACATCTGGAATTTCATGGTTCACATACTGTTGAAGCCTGGCTTGGAGAATTTTGAGCATTATTTTGCTAGCGTGTAAGATGAGTGCAATTGTGAGGTAGTTTGAAGAAGGGAATTTCAAACCTCTTCAGTGTTTTAGCCTTGAGAACCCCATGAACAGTATGAAAAGAACCATGTAAAGGCTTGTTAAAATACATATTTCTGGGTCCCACCCACAGAATTTCTGATTCAGTCAGTCTGGGTTGGAACTCAAGAATTTCAAGTTCTAACAAGATTCCAGGTAATGCTGGAAATGGACTGTCATTATGTAAACCAGAATCCTTAAAATGTTTCCAAGCTAGCAATTTCTGTAAGAAAAATATTTTTCTTAAAATTCTAGCATACGAAATACTAGAGGAAGTTCAGTTTCTTTGTCTTCTGGGTTTTGAAGGAATATTTGACTCATATAAGTGATTATGTTTAAAAACTAATCATAACAGTGCTCCTTTAAGAGACATCATAATCTCGCTTTTTAATAGCCTCTAGTGTTAGGAAAATATTTCTATTACACAATGAGAGGTGAAGGCCTTTCTTAATTATATTTTTAAATTTATTTTTGTTTAATTTATCCATTATAGACATGCAGACACACAGAGGGAAAACTTCAATCTTTGCACATTAGCTACAGATTAGAAGTGAACCAGAAACACAAAAGCTTAGGGTTACTTTTCTTACAGTGAGCACATAATTCTTAATTGATTTAAGGTTGCAAGCAGATAAACAGATTTGTTAAAAAGCAAAAACAAAGAAGAAGACTACTAACTGGATTCTCTGTCATCTCTCACCCAAGAGAGAACAGGTCTTCATTAGAGATCACCCAGCAGTCAGACCATAATAGCAAACACCCATCATTGCTGCTCAAGACTGACTTACTGAAGGTGTACAAGCCAGACAAAAAACAAGTACGTAATGTCAGTAGAAAAAGAAAAAAATAACTAGAGAGTTGTGTTGTCACCCAGGATTCACTTCCAAAGCCAAGAAAACAGGTGCCCGCAAATAAATTAAGCTTGTCTCCATCGGGTTAATCCTCTCAGCCATCTCAGTGGATGACCTTCAAAACTGATCAAATACAACTTTCAAAAGGTCATATGACTCTCTAAAGTGAATAAAATGAACGAGTGACAAAGACTTAATTCAACTTATTAACTGATGGTGTAAGGCGTCCGGCTGCTTGCCATTCAAAAGCCAATGAAGAGGTAAGGTTGGAGGAAAGGAAAGTGTGCGTCATTCTGGATGCTGGCAGCTGGTGGGTGGGGTGGAGAACACCTGTCCAAAGGCCATCTCCCCCTGCTACAACCAGTGGGCAACTGGGCAAGGGCTTCAGTAGGCAGGTGGGGGGAGCTATAAACATCAGCAGTACAGTCAGCTCTGACAGTCATCTTGAAATTGTTCCTGAGTGGTCTGACCAGCATCATAGTGACTGTTTTAAGTACAGTGAATCTTCACTACCAAGGCCAGTTTGTCCCCAGTTTCCTGAGGCAGATTCTCAGAATTGTGGCAGGTTATGTCATGGCTGTCATCTGGCCATCCTGCAGTTAACTTCTTCCACTTTGTGGGAGTTCCAGTATCTAAGACAGCCCACACGATGTGGCTCAGGATGTTACTTATCGCCCTCGGTAAGGAACTAAAGGCCCTTGACTATGCTTAATGACTAAACTATTATTATTTGTTTTCTTGGCATCGGCATTCTTGGTATTCTTGGACTGTTTTCCTTTGTTTCTGCACTTTCTCATTTCTCTGATTAAACTTATTTTTTGGCTAAAGGTTTTCCACAGACAAAAGGCAGGCAGAGGACATGAGGGACAAGGATCATAGGGTCTTGCTCTGTTTCAGTGAGGAAACCAGTAAGATATGAAAACTGACTCCAAGCGCGTTTGAGAAGCCGTGCATTTGTAACTACGTTAAGACAAGCTTGCTGGGTTATATCCAAGGCTGACAGTTAATTCAACAGGGACAGGAATTGTCATCTGGGGGATCTTTTCCCAAATGACAGAAGAAATTGCTTCTGTAGCAGACAGAAATACTCAAATTAACATGTAACTTCACTAAGTCTGGGACCGTGAATAAACAGTATATGGTGAATCAAACCACATTTCTCTAGGTAATCCTCAGGTGGCCTTCGTCTAACACGGCCCCGAGGAAGGCCATGTGGCCACAACCCTTCTTAGTGCCTCAGTGGAAGCCAGCCTGGCGTTAGGCTCATCACCCCTGTGGCGGCTCTTCTGTCGTCAGCTGAGAGGTAAACTAATGTAGGCGTGCTAGTGTTGGTGACAAGGCCTCGCTCACGTCCTCCTCCTGACTCGATCGCTAATCCACTCCACGGTGAAAGCGGCTGTGAGCCAGAGAACTCAGTGAGAAAGCTCAGTCATGTTAATATTCTTGAACTTTTCATAAAACATTGCCGATAGCTTGAAAAATGGTTGTTTTTATGGAAGATGTAATGGGGGTGTTGACCACTAAACTATAAAGATTTTTAAAGCTTGTAGCTTAGAATTTTCTCCTAAAATGACAATTANACGGCCCCGAGGAAGGCCATGTGGCCACAACCCTTCTTAGTGCCTCAGTGGAAGCCAGCCTGGCGTTAGGCTCATCACCCCTGTGGCGGCTCTTCTGTCGTCAGCTGAGAGGTAAACTAATGTAGGCGTGCTAGTGTTGGTGACAAGGCCTCGCTCACGTCCTCCTCCTGACTCGATCGCTAATCCACTCCACGGTGAAAGCGGCTGTGAGCCAGAGAACTCAGTGAGAGAGCTCAGTCATGTTAATATTCTTGAACATTTCATAAAACATTGCCGATAGCTTGAAAAATGGTTGTTTTTATGGAAGATGTAATGGGGGTGTTAACCACTAAACTATAAAGATTTTTAAAGCTTGAAGCTTAGAATTTTCTCCTAAAATGACAATTGGTGACTGATATTTAAAAAAAAACAACTATAATTTCATTAACATTTCATGTTTCTTTATCCATACCAAAAGTTAAAACCTATACTATATTTTCGTAGAACAAACTGGTTACATATGAATATGCTATCTTTTTACATGTTTTACTTGTTTCCTG